>JAWVWN010006243.1:0-11124 GCA_037367305.1 Phrynocephalus vlangalii | reverse complement strand
AAACAGGAACACAGGAATGCATCCTTCTTCTCTGTTCAACTTACTTCCACACAAAACTTTTTAACATTACAGAAAGCAGAATCAAGTCTTGTTGTCTATTTCTCATAAATTTTTTTAAACAAAGCTTTTGAGCAGTTGACAAATTATATGCATCCATTTGCTTATGAAAATTTCAGCAGTTCCACAATAAATTTGTGGAATAAGCTTTCTCTATAAGAAATATAAGTAGACTACAAATTGGTTGTGGAACTGCTGAACTTTTCAGATTCTGTATATAAAAAGGATTTTAACTTCACATACACCAGAACAAAATGCATACTTCTGCCGAACTTTACAAATTCCTTACAAACAAAGGCGTTTTGGTTTACATACAACAAACACGCTTAGCATCTCTTTTATAAACTTTTAGCTATATACATACTAGCATCATTCGGCTCTCCTTATCACGTTCTTCATATTCAATGGTTTTTGGCTTCACATATACCCCAGAAAAATTCCTTGCCTTCAACCTAACATATTCCTTATATACAAAATGTTTTTAACAGAATATACCCGAGAAACACCTTGTCTTGTAATTTTTATATTGGAGTTGTTCTGAAGAATATTTTAAAAATCTTTGTATATAAATTATATGAAAATTTAAGCAAAAGAATGCATCTAATTTGTCCACTGCTCAAAAGCTTTGTTCAATAGAACCATGACAAGTAGAAAACAAGAATTGATTCTGGTTTCTGTAATCTTAAAAAGATTTGTGTGGAAGTAAGTTGAACAGAGAAGGATGCATCTCACGTGTGTCTTGTTTCATGATTCATGTAAATAAGCTATCCCTATCTCTATGAGAAATATAAGTAGACTACAAAATGTAATGTTTATAATGCTTTCTAAGCATTCAATATAAGGAATATAATATGTAGAAGACAAGTAGTTTAAGTAAAGTTAGGGATTTTTTGTCAAAAGTATGATGAGAGAAATCATGCACATCAAGTGTGTCTGTAATTAATAAGCTTTATCTATAAAAAATATAAGTAGACTACAAATTGTTTGTGGAACTGCTGAACTTTTCAGATTATTTATATTAAAAGGGTTTGGGTTTGGTTTTCGGTTTCGGTTTCGGTTTCGGGTTCAGGTTCGAGTTCAGGTTCGCGTTTTAAGGATTAGGATTCTTGGTTGGGTTAGGGTTAGGGTTCGGGTTAGGGTTCGGGTTCAGGTTTGGATTTAAGTTTGGGTTTGGTTTTGGTTTAGGGTTAGGGTCCGTGTCCGGGTCCGGGTTCGAGTTAGGGTTTGGGTTTGGGTTCTGGTTCTCGTTCTGGTTTCGGTTTGGGTTCTGGTTCTGGTTCTGGTTTGAGTTTGGATTTGGGTTTCGGTTCGTGTTCGGGTTCGGATTCGGGTTCGGGTTCATGTTAGGGTTACGGTTAGGGTTAGGGTTAGGTTTTGCGTTTGGGTTTGGGTTTGGGTTCTGGTGAGTGTTTGGGTTCACGTTCGGGGTAGTGTTCGCTTTAGGGTTCACTTTAGGATTAGGGTTAGGATTCAGGTTCATGTTCGGGTTTGGGTTCAGGTTAGGGTTTGGGTTTGGGTTTGGGTTTGGGTTCTGGTTCAGGTTCAGGTTCAGGGTAGTGTTCGTCTTAGGATTAAAGTTAGGATTACGGTTCTGGTTCGGGTTAGTGTTAGGGTTCCTTTTCAGGTTCAGTTTCTGTTTCGGGTTTGGGTTCAGGTTAGGGTTCTGAATTGGGTTCGGGTTCGGGTTCGGGTTAGTGTTAGTGTTCGGGTTCGGGTTCGGGTTCGGGTTTTATTTTTCTTAAAGAGACAGCTTATTAATTATGGAAACACTTGATGTCCTTTACATATCATATTATTTTGTCCTTATACTGAAACAGGACACACACGTGACATGCATCCTTCTTCTCTGTTCAACTTACTTCCACACAAAACTTTTTAACATTACTGAAAGCAGAATCAAGTCTTGTTATCTATTTCTCATAATTTTATTAAACAAAGCTTTTGAGCAGTTGACAAATTATATGCATCCATTTGCTTATGAAAATTTCAGCAGTTCCACAATAAATTTGTGGAATAAGCTTTCTCTATAAGAAATATAAGTAGACTACAAATTGGTTGTGGAACTGCTGAACTTTTCAGATTCTGTATATAAAAAGGATTTTAACTTCACATACACCAGAACAAAATGCATACTTCTGCCGAACTTTACAAATTCCTTACAAACAAAGGCGTTTTGGTTTACATACAACAAACACGCTTAGCATCTCTTTTATAAACTTTTTAGCTATATACATACTAGCATCATTCGGCTCTCCTTATCACGTTCTTCATATTCAATGGTTTTTGGCATCACATATAGCCCAGAAAAATTCCTTGCCTTCATAATAACATCTTACTTATATTCAAAATGTTTTTAACAATATACCCGAGAAACACCTTGTCTTGTAATTTTTTTATTGGAGTTGTTCTGAAGAATATTTTAAAAATCTTTGTGTATAAATTATATGAAAATTTAAGCAAAAGAATGCATCTAATTTGTCCATGTCAAAAGCTTTGTTCAATAGAACCATGACAAGTAGAAAACAAGATTGATTCTGGTTTCTGTAATCTTAAAAGATTTGTGTGGAAGTAAGTTGAACAGAGAAGGATGCATCTCACGTGTGTCTTGTTTCATGATTCATGTAAATAAGCTATCCCTATCTTATGAGAAATATAAGTAGACTACAAAATGTAATGCTATAATGCTTTCTAAGCATTCAATATAAGGAATATAATATGTAGAAGACAAGTAGTTTAAGTAAAGTTAGGGATTTTTTGTCAAAAGTATGATGAGAGAAATCATGCACATCATTGTGTGTCTGTAATTAATAAGCTTTATCTATAAAAAATATAAATAGACTAAAAATAGTTAGTGGAACTGCTTAAATTATCAGATTATTTATATTAAAAGGTTTGGGTTTGGTTTTCGGTTTCGGTTTCGGTTTCGGGTTCAGGTTAGAGTTAAGGTTAGCGTTTTAAGGATTAGGATTCTTGGTTGGGTTAGGGTTAGGGTTAGGGTTCGGGTTTCGGGTTCAGGTTTGGATTTGAGTTTGGGTTTGGTTTATGTTTAGTGTTAGGGTCGTGTCCGGGTCCGGGTTTGAGTTAGGGTTTGGGTTTGGGTTCTGGTTCTCGTTTCTGGTTTGGGTTTGGGTTCAGGTTCTGGTTCTGGTTTGAGTTTGGATTTGGGTTTGGGTTCGTGTTCGGGTTCGGATTCGGGTTCGGGTTCATGTTAGGGTTACGTTTAGGGTTAGGGTTAGGTTTTGCGTTTGGGTTTGGGTTTGGGTTCTGGTGAGTGTTTGGGTTCACGTTCGGGGTAGTGTTCGCTTAGGGTTCACTTTAGGATTAGGGTTAGGATTCAGGTTCATGTTCGGGTTCGGGTTCAGGTTAGGGTTTGGGTTTGGGTTTGGGTTTGGGTTCTGGTTCAGGTTCAGGTTCAGGGTAGTGTTCGCCTTAGGATTAAAGTTAGGATTACGGTTCTGGTTCGGGTTAGTGTTAGGGTTCCTTTTCAGGTTCAGTTTCTGTTTCGGGTTTGGGTTCAGGTGTTAGGGTTCTGAATTGGGGTCGGGTTCGTGGTTTCGGGTTAGTGTTAGTGTTCGGGTTCGGGTTCAGGTTAGGGTTTTATTTTTCTTAAAGAGACAGCTTATTAATTATGGAAACACTTATGTCCTTTACATATCATATTATTTTTGTCCTTATACTGAAACAGGACACACACGTGACATGCATCTTTTCTCTGTTCAACTTACTTCCACACAAAACTTTTTAACATTACAGAAAGCAGAATCAAGTCTTGTTGTCTATTTCTCATAATTTTATTAAACAAAGCTTTTGAGCAGTTGACAAATTATATGCATCCATTTGCTTATGAAAATTTCAGCAGTTCCACAATAAAATTTGTGGAATAAGCTTTCTCTATAAGAAATATAAGTAGACTACAAATTGGTTGTGTAACTGCTGAACTTATCAGATTCTGTATAAAAAAAGGATTTTAACTTCACATACACCAGAACAAATGCATACTTCTGCCGAACTTTACAAATTCCTTACAAACAAAGGCGTTTTGGTTTACATACAACAAACCGCTTAGCATCTCTTTTATAAACTTTTTAGCTATATACATACTATGCATCATTCGGCTCTCCTTATCACGTTCTTATATTCAATGGTTTTTGGCATCACATATAGCCCAGAAAAATTCCTTGCCTTCAACCTAACATATTCCTTATATACAAAATGTTTTTAACAGAATATACCGTAGAAACACCTTGTCTTGTAATTTTTATATTGGAGTTGTTCTGAAGAATATTTTAAAAATCTTTGTATATAAATTATATGAAATTTTAAGCAAAAGAATGCATCTAATTTTTCCACTGCTCAAAGCTTTGTTCAATAGAACCATGACAAGTAGAAAACAAGAATTGATTCTGGTTTCTGTAATCTTAAAAAGATTTGTGTGGAAGTAAGTTGAACAGAGAAGGATGCATCTCACGTGTGTCTTGTTTCATGATTCATGTAAATAAGCTATCCCTATCTCTATGAGAAATATAAGTAGACTACAAAATGTAATGCTATAATGCTTTCTAAGCATTCAATATAAGGAATATAATATGTAGAAGACAAGTAGTTTAAGTAAAGTTAGGGATTTTTTGTCAAAAGTATGATGAGAGAAATCATGCACATCAAGTGTGTCTGTAATTAATAAGCTTTATCTATAAAAAATATAAGTAGACTACAAATTGTTTGTGGAACTGCTGAACTTTTCAGATTATTTATATTAAAAGGGTTTGGGTTTGGTTTTCGGTTTCGGTTTCGGTTTCGGGTTCAGGTTCGAGTTCAGGTTCGCATTTTAAGGATTAGGATTCTTGGTTGGGTTAGGGTTAGGGTTCGGGTTCGGGTTCGGGTTCAGGTTTGGATTTGAGTTTGGGTTTGGTTTTGGTTTAGGGTTAGGGTCCGTGTCCGGGTCCGGGTTCGAGTTAGGGTTTGGGTTTGGGTTCTGGTTCTCGTTCTGGTTTCGGTTTGGGTTCTGGTTCTGGTTCTGGTTTGAGTTTGGATTTGGGTTTGGGTTCGTGTTCGGGTTCGTGTTCGGATTCGGGTTCGGGTTCATGTTAGGGTTACGGTTAGGGTTAGGGTTAGGTTTTGCGTTTGGGTTTGGGTTTGGGTTCTGGTGAGTGTTTGGGTTCACGTTCGGGGTAGTGTTCGCTTTAGGGTTCACTTTAGGATTAGGGTTAGGATTCAGGTTCATGTTCGGTTTTGGGTTCAGGTTAGGGTTTGGGTTTGGGTTTGGGTTTGGGTTTGGGTTCTGGTTCAGGTTCAGGTTCAGGGTAGTGTTCGCTTTAGGATTAAAGTTAGGATTACGGTTCTGGTTCGGGTTAGTGTTAGGGTTCCTTTTCACGTTCAGTTTCTGTTTCGGGTTTGGGTTCAGGTTAGGGTTCTGAATTGGGTTCGGGTTCGGGTTAGTGTTAGTGTTCGGGTTCGGGTTTTATTTTTCTTAAAGAGACAGCTTATTAATTATGGAAACACTTATGTCCTTTACATATCATATTATTTTGTCCTTATACTGAAACAGGACACACACGTGACATGCATCCTTCTTCTCTGTTCAACTTACTTCCACACAAAACTTTTTAACATTACAGAAAGCAGAATCAAGTCTTGTTATCTATTTCTCATAATTTTATTAAACAAAGCTTTTGAGCAGTTGACAAATTATATGCATCATTTGCTTATGAAAATTTCAGCAGTTCCACAATAAATTTGTGGAATAAGCTTTCTCTATAAGAAATATAAGTAGACTACAAAATGTAATGCTATAATGCTTTCTAAGCCTTCAATATAAGGAATATAATATGTAGAAGACAAACAGTTTAAGTAAAGTTAGGGATTTTTTGTCAAAAGTATGATGAGAGAAATCATGCACATCAAGTGTGTCTGTAATTAATAAGCTTTATCTATAAGAAATATAAGTAGACTACAAATTGTTTGTGGAACTGCTGAACTTTTCAGATTATTTATATTAAAAGGGTTTGGGTTTGGTTTTCGGTTTCGGTTTCGGTTTCGGGTTCAGGTTCGAGTTCAGGTTCGCGTTTTAAGGGTTAGGATTCGGGTTTGGGTTAGGGTTAGGGTTCGGGTTCGGGTTCGGGTTCAGGTTTGGATTTGAGTTTGGGTTTGGTTTTGGTTTAGGGTTAGGGTCCGGGTCCGGGTCCGGGTTCGAGTTAGGGTTTGGGTTTGGGTTCTGGTTCTCGTTCTGGTTTGGGTTTGGGTTCAGGTTCTGCTTCGGGTTTGAGTTTGGATTTGGGTTTCGGTTCGTGTTCGGGTTCGGATTCGGGTTCGGGTTCATGTTAGGGTTACGGTTAGGGTTAGGGTTAGGTTTTGCGTTTGGGTTTGGGTTTGGGTTCTGGTGAGTGCTTGGGTTCACGTTCGGGGTAGTGTTCGCTTTAGGGTTCACTTTAGGAATAGGGTTAGGGTTCAGGTTCATGTTCGGGTTCGGGTTCAGGTTAGGGTTTGGGTTTGGGTTCTGGTTCTCGTTCTGGTTTGGGTTTGGGTTCTGGTTCTGGTTCTGGTTCTGGTTCGGTTTTGAGTTTGGATTTGGGTTCTGGTTCTCGTTCTGGTTTGGGTTTGGGTTCTGGTTCTGGTTCTGGTTCTCGTTCGGTTTTGAGTTTGGATTTGGGTTTGGGTTCGTGTTCGGATTCGGGTTCGGGTTCATGTTAGGGTTACGGTTAGGGTTAGGGTTAGGTTTTGCGTTTGGGTTTGGGTTTGGGTTCTGGTGAGTGTTTGGGTTCACTTTCGGGGTAGTGTTCGCTTTAGGGTTCACTTTAGGATTAGGGTTAGGTTTCAGGTTCATGTTCGGGTTCGGGTTCAGGTTAGGGTTTGGGTTTGGGTTTGGGTTTGGGTTCAGGTTAGGGTTCTGAATTGGGTTCGGGTTCGGGTTCGGGTTAGTGTTAGTGTTCGGGTTCGGGTTCGGGTTCGGGTTTTATTTTTCTTAAAGAGACAGCTTATTAATTATGGAAACACTTGATGTCCTTTACATATCATATTATTTTATACTGAAACAGGACACACACGTGACATGCATCCTTCTTCTCTGTTCAACTTACTTCCACACAAAACTTTTTAACATTACAGAAAGCAGAATCAAGTCTTGTTATCTATTTCTCATAATTTTATTAAACAAAGCTTTTGAGCAGTTGACAAATTATATGCATCCATTTGCTTATGAAAATTTCAGCAGTTCCACAATAAATTTGTGGAATAAGCTTTCTCTATAAGAAATATAAGTAGACTACAAATTGGTTGTGGAACTGCTGAACTTTTCAGATTCTGTACATAAAAAGGATTTTAACTTCACATACACCAGAACAAAATGCATAGTTCTGCCGAACTTTACAAATTCCTTACAAACAAAGGCGTTTTGGTTTACATACAACAAACACGCTTAGCATCTCTTTTATAAACTTTTTAGCTATATACATACTGGCATCATTCGGCTCTCCTTATCACGTTCTTCATATTCAATGGTTTTTGGCATCACATATAGCCCAGAAAAATTCCTTGCCTTCAACCTAACATATTCCTTATATACAAAATGTTTTTAACAGAATATACCGTAGAAACACCTTGTCTTGTAATTTTTATATTGGAGTTGTTCTAAAGAATATTTTAAAATTCTTTGTATATAAAGTATATGAAAATTTAAGCAAAAGAATGCATCTAATTTGTCTACTGCTCAAAAGCTTTGTTCAATAGAACCATGACAAGTAGAAAACAAGAATTGATTCTGGTTTCTGTAATCTTAAAAAGATTTGTGTGGAAGTAAGTTGAACAGAGAAGGATGCATCTCACGTGTGTGTCTTGTTTCATGATTCATGTAGTTAATAAGCTATCCCTATCTCTATGAGAAATATAAGTAGACTACAAAATGTAATGCTATAATGCTTTCTTTCTAAGCATTCAATATAAGGAATATAATATGTAGAAGACAAGTTGTTTAAGTAAAGTTAGTGATTTTTTGTCAAAAGTATGAGAGAAATCATGCACATCAAGTATGTCTGTAATTAATAAGCTTTATCTATAAGAAATATAAGTAGACTACAAATTGTTTGTGGAACTGCTGAACTTTTCAGATTATTATATTAAAAGGGTTTGGGTTTGGTTTTCGGTTTCGGTGTCGGTTTCGGGTTCAGGTTCGAGTTCAGGTTCGCGTTTTAAGGGTTAGGATTCGGGTTTGGGTTAGGGTTAGGGTTCGGGTTCGGGTTTGGGTTCAGGTTTGGATTTGAGTTTGGGTTTGTGTTTGGTTTAGGGTTAGGGTCCGTGTCCGGGTCCGGGTTCGATTTAGGGTTTGGGTTTGGGTTCTGGTTCTCGTTCTGGTTTGGGTTTGGGTTGTGGTTTTGGTTCGGGTTTGAGTTTGGATTTGGGTTTGGGTTCGTGTTCGTGTTCGGATTCGGGTTCGGGTTCATGTTATGGTTACGGTTAGGGTTAGGGTTAGGTTTTGCGTTTGGGTTTGGGTTTGGGTTCTGGTGAGTGTTTGGGTTCACGTTCGGGGTAGTGTTCGCTTTAGGGTTCACTTTAGGATTAGGGTTAGGATTCAGGTTCATGTTCGGGTTCGGGTTCAGGTTAGGGTTTGGGTTTGGGTTCTGGTTCTCGTTCTGGTTTGGGTTTGGGTTCTGGTTCTGGTTCTGGTTCTCATTCGGGTTTGAGTTTGGATTTGGGTTTGGGTTCGTGTTCGGGTTCGGATTTGGGTTCGGGTTCATGTTAGGGTTACGGTTAGGGTTAGGGTTAGGTTTTGCGTTTGGGTTTGGGTTTGGGTTCTGGTGAGTGTTTGGGTTCACGTTCGGGGTAGTGTTCGCTTTAGGGTTCACTAGGATTAGGGTTAGGATTCAGGTTCATGTTCGGGTTCGGGTTCAGGTTAGGGTTTGGGTTTGGGTTTGGGTTTGGGTTCTGGTTCAGGTTCAGGTTCAGGGTAGTGTTCGCGTTAGGATTAAAGTTAGGATTACGGTTCTGGTTCGGGTTAGTGTTAGGGTTCCTTTTCAGGTTCAGTTTCGGTTTCGGGTTTGGGTTCAGGTTAGGGTTCTGAATTGGGTTCGGGTTAGGGTTCGGGTTAGTGTTAGTGTTCGGGTTCGGGTTCGGGTTCGGGTTCGGGTTTTATATTTCTTAAAGAGACAGCTTATTAATTATGGAAACACTTGATGTCCTTTACATATCATATTATTTTGTCTTATATGAAACAGGACACACACGTGACATGCATCCTTCTTCTCTGTTCAACTTACTTCCACACAAAACTTTTTAACATTACAGAAAGCAGAATCAAGTCTTGTTATCTATTTCTCATAATTTTATTAAACAAAGCTTTTGAGCAGTTGACAAATTATATGCATCCATTTGCTTATGAAAATTTCAGCAGTTCCACAATAAATTTGTGGAATAAGCTTTCTCTATAAATATAAGTAGACTACAAATTGGTTGTGGAACTGCTGAACTTTTCAGATTCTCTATTTAAAAGGATTTTAACTTCACATACACCAGAACAAATGCATAGTTCTGCTGAACTTTACAAATTCCTTACAAACAAAGGCGTTTTGGTTTACATACAACAAACACGCTTAGCATCTCTTTTATAAACTTTTTAGCTATATACATACTAGCATCATTCGGCTCTCCTTATCACGTTCTTCATATTCAATGGTTTTTGGCATCACATATAGCCCAGAAAATTCCTTGCCTTCAACCTAACATATTCCTTATATACAAAATGTTTTTAACAGAATATACCGTAGAAACACCTTGTCTTGTAATTTTTATATTGGAGTTGTTGTGAAGAATATTTTAAAAATCTTTGTATATAAAGTATATGAAAATTTAAGCAAAAGAATGCATCTAATTTGTCCACTGCTCAAAAGCTTTGTTCAATAGAACCATGACAAGTAGAAAACAAGAATTGATTCTGGTTTCTGTAATCTTAAAAAGATTTGTGTGGAAGTAAGTTGAACAGAGAAGGATGCATCTCACGTGTGTGTCTTGTTTCATGATTCATGTAGTTAATAAGCTATCCCTATCTCTATGAGAAATATAAGTAGACTACAAAATGTAATGCTATAATGCTTTCTTTCTAAGCATTCAATATAAGGAATATAATATGTAGAAGACAAGTAGTTTAAGTAAAGTTAGGGATTTTTTGTCAAAAGTATGATGAGAGAAATCATGCACATCAAGTGTGTCTGTAATTAATAAGCTTTATCTATAAAAAATATAAGTAGACTACAAATTGTTTGTGGAACTGCTGAACTTTTCAGATTATTTATATTAAAAGGGTTTGCGTTTGGTTTTCGGTTTCGGTTTCGGTTTCGGGTTCAGGTTCGAGTTCAGGTTCGCGTTTTAAGGGTTAGGATTCGGGTTTGGGTTAGGGTTAGGGTTCGGGTTCGGGTTCGGGTTCAGGTTTGGATTTGAGTTTGGGTTTGGTTTTGGTTTAGGGTTAGGGTCTGGGTCCGGGTCCGGGTTCGAGTTAGGGTTTGGGTTTGGGTTCTGGTTCTCGTTCTGGTTTGGGTTTGGGTTCTGGTTCTGGTTCTGGTTTGAGTTTGGATTTGGGTTTGGGTTCGTGTTCGAGTTTGGATTCGGGTTCGGGTTCATGTTAGGGTTACGGTTAGGGTTAGGGTTAGGTTTTGCGTTTGGGTTTGGGTTTGGGTTCTGGTGAGTGTTTGGGTTCACGTTCGGGGTAGTGTTCGCTTTAGGGTTCACTTTAGGATTAGGGTTAGGATTCAGGTTCATGTTCGGGTTCGGGTTCAGGTTAGGGTTTGGGTTTGGGTTCTGGTTCTCGTTCTGGTTGGGTTGGGGTTTGGGGTTCTGGTTCGGTTTTAGGGTTCTGGTTCTCGTTTCGGTTGTGGTTTGGTTTGGTTTGGGTTCTGGGTTGGATTTGGTTGGGTTCACGTTCGGGGTTACGGGTTCTGTTTAGGGTTACGGTTTAGGGTTAGGGTTAGGTTTGGTTTTGGGTTTGGGTTTGGTGTTCTGGTGAGTGTTTGGGTTACGTTCGGGGTAGTGTTCGCTTTAGGGTTCACTTTAGGATTAGGGTTAGGTTTCAGGTTCATGTTTTCGGGT
>JAWVWN010006242.1:42500-79750 GCA_037367305.1 Phrynocephalus vlangalii | reverse complement strand
GGGTTGGGGAGCAACCGGCCCCTGACACATTCTCAGCCACCAAATCTGGCCCTCCTTACAAAACGTTTGGGCACCCCTGACTTACATGAATGGCTTCCCTGACCCCTCTCTTGAGCCATTTGTCTTCTCTGTGTAATATGCGTACATCCTCATCTTTGAATGAGTGCCCTTTGAAGGACAAAGTGGAGGTACATTGCAGAGGTCACGATGGATGTTCCTCCCTGAAGAACCGGAGAGCCAAGATCTTTGTACATGTCCCTGAGCACCCACGCACTCGCCCCCTTCCTGTGTTAGAATATGCAGTTCAATGTTGTCCTAGTATCCAGCGGGGTTATCTATCAATCAACCTGTTCTGTTTTTTCTGTATTTTGCTCTTTTCTGCCCCTCCTCTCTAGCTAGTGAGTTGTTTTTTACAGTTAAGACATGCCTGTTTTTCTCTCCTGATACCTTCTTAAATGGAGATTCATACAGTCATGCCACCCAGCGCTAGGGGTTGGTTTAATTTAGTTTAGGTAGATTCTTCAAGATAAAATGGAATAACATGGAATATGTAAGATAAATGATTATTTTCTTTTTCAGGCTTATGTTATGGTTTTGACTAATTACTGCTGAAATAAAGTCTCTAATAATAACACCTTTTATGAAGTTATTATACATTAACTCTATATCTGTCTGTATACTTAACTTGCCCTGTGTGTGTGCTGGGGGGGGGGGTGTCATTGGTCCAAGCAGACTAAGATCTCCAGCAGCCTGGACACATCCATTCCCCCCCCCCTTTGGGATCCAGGTGCTCTGTCAGCCCCACACAAAGATGTGAAGGCCTGGAGAAAAAAAAACTGGAAAAAATCAGGGGAAAAAACCATTTTCCCCATTTTTTCCTGAAGTCTTTTTGGGGTTTTTTTCCAAAAAATATATATGAAAAAATTGAAAAAAGAAAAAGAAGAAAATGATTAAGGAGTGTTTTATTTTAACATGATGAATAAAATATTTTAAGACATGGTGTTCAAATATTTTCCAAATCATTTCTAAAAAGTATTGAAACTTATTCCTACTCCCTTCTATACATTCCCCCCCCCTTCAATTCTTTTTGTGAGAATGAAGTTTTTATTTTAGTTTTATTTACTACTGTGGAGAGGAAATATTAATAATTTTTAATTCTGGTTTTTTAAACATTGTTTTGTAGAGGCTTCTTTGTTCCACATAAACTAGTAAACAGTTCAGGAGAGTGTTATGCCATTTGTTACTTGCAAATACAAATAAATATTATTTAAAAAGTAAATTCTATTTTAATAATTGTGTGGATACACTACTATATTGTAATATGGCCTAGTGATTAAATGCGTGTACTGCAGGTGAAATTGTGGACCCTAGGTAGCAGGCTCAGGGTTGACTCAGCCTTCCATCCTTCCGAGGTCGGTAAAATGAGTACCCAGCTTGCTGGGGGAGGGAGGGCAATGTGTAGTCCACATACTGTAATTAAACTGTAAACGGCCCAGAGACTACTTGCAGTGGTATGGGGCAGAATATAAGCAGAACACTTTATATATAAGCAGAACACTTTGCTTTGTGATAATTTCATGCCCAGTCAAATTGTCCACACAGTCCTATTTAATGTTCCTAAAGTGACAGAATGACTTTCAAGCTGTAAAAGGGTGTGTGTGTGCTAATGTAGCCTTGTTTTCAATTTTTCCTGAAATTTTCCTCTAGTGTCCTTAGGGGCCATCGTGTCTCTGGGGCCAGTGAATCAGCGGCTCCTTCACCAGCCCCGGGGGTGGCCCGATTCCCAGCGGGTGCCTCTGCCGGGATCAGCCTGAGACTCTTCTTCCGCCACGGGAGCCAGGAAAAGGGGGAAACTCCTGCGGCGCTCTCTCTCTCTCTCTCTCTCTCTCTCTCTCTCTTGCCCGGCCTCGCCAGTCGCCACCCATTGGCTGCGGCGTCCACTCGAAAACACCCGCGTCGCGACCATTGGTCGTGGGAACGCGCGGCTTCTCCGCCCTTCCTTCCTTCCGGGCACCTAACTTAGGGGCCAGAGTGCCAGGGGGGGAGGGCTACACACCACTTCGCCACCTCGGAGGGGCTGGTCGCCGCCGCCGCTCCTTTTCCTCCTCCGGGGGCTGAGTTTCATGTCTTCCGAGTGGTTTAAGCGGCGCTTCTTGAGCTACTCCAGGTCGGCCAGGCGAGGGAAAGGCGCCCCTCCACCGCCGCCGCCGCCACTGCCGGGAGACGGAGAGCCGACGCTGGCGCCGCCACCACCACCACCACAACACCAGCGACAGCAACAGCCGCCGCCGCCGCCGCTGCAGGTCCGGCGGCCCAAATTCCTGCGCGGCGCTGCTTACGGCGAGGAGGAGAGGCTGCTCGGCCGGCGCCCCGTCCTCTGCCCGCCCCGGGACCGGACCCTCCAGTGGAACACCGGCTATGCGGAGTGAGCGAGCGAGCGAGCGAGCGGGACCGGGGGGGGGCGGGCGGGGACACGCGAGATCGTGGGGGTGGGGGTGGGGGTGGGGGGAGGGCGCGAAGGGGCAGCCCGAGAGCAGCTCTGTGTGTGTGTGTGTGCGTGTGTGTGTGCGCGTGTGTGTGTGCGTGCGTGTGTGTGTGTGTGTGTGTTGCGGTGGGGCATCATCGTAAGCAAGAGTCGCATCCTTCCAGCCGCCTCGCTCTTGCAATGCACTTGCGAAGGGGACCTGATCTGGGAAAGATCCCGGCACGCGACACCAGCACTTCGTCTTCACGGCGCTGCCACGCATTGGTCGCCTTTATTTTCCGTTTTGTTTGTTTGTTTTGTTTTGTGCCCTCACCGCCGAAATACCTGGAGGGCTGCCGCCCCACTTCTGCCATGATCTGAACAAGGTAACTCCCAGAATTTCCCTAGCCGACAGGTGTTTTTTTTAGGGGATTCTGAGAATGGTGGACCTGAGGCGGAGAAAGGCCCATTTTGAGCACGCCTTCCATGTGGATGGAGCCAGCCTCGTGACCGTGTTTTGTTTTGTTTTGCTTTTGCTTTTGCTGCAAAAACAAACACCCTTTTCTAAGAGTTGAGCTGAGAGGAGCACCAGTGCTGGAGGCTCATTTTGCTTTTGTGATGCTGTTAGATGTTGCTATCACGAAGATAAGCTGAGCTAGGCTATTGTAAAAGCCATTGTTGCCATAGGTCAGGGCATTTCTAACAGGGTTGTGTGGGGACAGAAACCTGTTGCTCATCTCCCTTTTTGACCTTGCAGTACTAAGTGGTGGCATGGATGTCTCATGGAGCCGTCACACATTTTAAGGATAAGTTGCTGGTAACCCCCCCCCCCCCGTCCTTAATATAGGACAGTGATGGTGAAACTTTTAGAGACCGAGTGCCCAAATTGTGATCCAAAACCCACTAATTTTTCACATAGTGCCAATACAGCAATTTAACCTGAATACAGGGGGCTGTGAAGGGGGCAATGTCAGGTGCCTGCAGAAAGGGCTCCAAGTGCCACTTTTGGCACCTGTGCCATAGGTTCACTAACACGGATCTAGGAGATTTGGTTCAGGTTTATCATTTGGGTGGAATTGGCTAGCTTTAGTTGGATCAGGATTTCTCAGTTTTCTGTTACTGTAATATTATAATTTGAACACTTTGTGACTTATAATGACACATTGTACCTAGAGATAAGCAATTACACTACTTTTAAAAATTATTATTGAACAGTTAGCTTCTACTTCAGCAGTACTGTAAATGTTACCAAAAGTTGTGCTTTTAGGAGGAGATTATAATATATAATGCTGGCATCCCTTGCTGTTAGGTTTATGCGACAAAGCCCCACAGTGGTTAACAGAGGTTGGGTTGCTGGATACTTGTGCAGAAAACTGTCAAGAGTTTCCTAGACGCCAGTTGTGGGGGAAATGAAATTTCCTAACAGCCTGTTGCAAAAAAAAAAAAAAAGTTACTTACTCAACTGCATCACGTCAGTTGTTTTAGTCATTTTTCCTGACTGTCTTTGCTTGGGACAGTAATGGGACGGCGGGTCCTTGAATTAGCAGCATGTTAGAAAAATGTGTGGCAAGTGTGGTTTCTCCAGCTGCATTGCTTTTGTTATGGCAGGAGCAGCGTCAGACCGTACAGCTGACAGATGTTGGGTCTGGTTGCTAGTGCTGAGCTCTGAAAGTTGCACCACATACGGGACAGCTGTGCCATTTTCAGAGCTCAGTACTGATGTGGTTTTCTTGTCTGACAAATAGAGGCAGATATTAAAACTGGTAGAAGGGGTGCATGGGGAAACTGAGATTCTCCCATCTAGTTCTTGTAGATAGCAAGCTAGGGAACATCCAGCTTTTTAGAAATATTTGACTGTAACTCTTGCCTGTCCTGCCAGTAGCAAATTATAGGAGTGGTTTGTTCTACACATCCATAGAGCCTGAGGTCCTCCATTTGTGCCATGCAGCAATACCACTGTTCACAAAGTGGAGTAGAAACTAAAACACCTGGCAACAAGCCTGTTTCTGACTTCTAATTCTTTCAGCTCAGGGGCATTATCCATAGGTGCAAGTTTCCGGTATTTTCATGCTCTATATAAGAACATAAGAAGAGCTATGCTGGATCAGGTCAAAGGCCCATCTAGTCCAGCTTCCTGTATCTCACAGTGGCCCCACCAGATGCGTCTGGGAGTGCACAAGACTAGACATCTGTCTCCTGATACCACTCCCCTGAATCTGGCCCTTGAAGTACCCTGGTTTTAAACTTGGAGATGACACATCTCCATCATGGTTTGTAACCTGTGGTGGACTTCTCTTCCAGGAATCTGTCCAATCCCCTTTTGAAGGCATCCAGGCCAGGTGCCATCACTACATCCTGTGGCAGGGATTTCCACAGACTAACAACACGCTGGGTAAAAAAAAATAAATTCTTTTATCTGTTCTTACTCTCCCAGCCCTCAATTTGAGTGGATGTCCCCTAGTTCTGGCACTTTGTGAGAGGCAGAAGAGCGTCCCTCTATCCACTTTACTCATGCCCTGCATTATTTTGTATGTCTCAATCATATCCCCCCTCAGGCGCCTTTTGTCCAGACTAAAGAGCCCCAAATGTTTTAGCCTTTCCTCATAAGGGAGGTGCCCCCAGCCCAGTAATCGTTTTAGTCTCTCTCTTCTGCACCTTTTCCAGTTCCACTGTGTCTTTGTTGAGATGCTTATGTACTTGCCGGGAAAGAGAAAATATTCAATAACCAGCATACTAGACGTCAGGGAACTCCTTGCCAAGTCACGGGAGCTCCTGGGAGGGGAAATTTTCCCTCTTGCTTCTCTGCTTACTGAGAAGTTCATTGTGTAAGGAAGACCACTTCAACTGAAGCATGCAGATCTTTAGGAAACAGTATGTGTTTTAGATTTAGAAGTTCATTCGGAGACCTGTTGCGTTAGTAAAATAACTTCACTGTTATCTAAATCATAATATTTTGATAAGATTTACAGGTCAGCTTTTGAGATCGTTCTCATGTGTGTGTGTGTGTGTGTGTGTGTGTGTGTGTGTGTGTGTGTGTGTGTGTGTGTGTGTGTGTGTGTGTGTGTGTGTTTTCTTCAGCAAAAAAACCCCATTTTGTTTAAATTAAAGTGTTATTTATTGTATTACAGGTGTAAGGGCAATTTTCCTCTTTTGCCATTTATTTTGCTAAAATGCTGATCAAGTGGATTGCAGACTATGGAACATTACTATGGTGATAATCTGGTTTTGGCAAAAGTGTTTCCTTTTTGCCTTCCTCTGTTCACAAGGGAAGAAGATTAGGTGCTTCTTGCCTATGCAAGAGTTTCCTTGGAAATTTTTATCACAGGGTTTTATTGTAATAATGCTTTCTGGCTTGGCAAGACATCTCTGCTCATGCCATGAGAAATGCGACAGTTGTCTTGGGGAGACAAACTTCAGAGAAGACCGTGTTTAACAAGGTGCCATCATATCTCATCCAGTGTACAGCAACCCTAACAGGTTTTCAAGCTATGTGAGATAATTAAGGACTGGGGTTTCTATTGTTATCCTCAGGTCAATGGTAACTCAAGGGTCAACCCATGGCAGAGTGAGGATTTGACACCTGCTCACTGAAATCCTAATCCAACACTTTGCCCTCTACATTACACTTGCTCTCAGATTAAGCAGAGATGTCAGGAAGCTTTGCTTGATCTGAAATCCAACAATCCATAGCAAGACAAGTGTTTTATATTGCTTTAAGACTGAATGAATCTCTGTTGATATTTGTTTTTATCCAGCCATAAATGACCATTAGTTAAAATTATATAAGTAAGGTGGCCACAGCTTACTTGCTGTAATGTAATTGTCGCCAGATATCAAAAGCAAGATCAGACATAATAAGGTTTCATATTATACTTTCAAGCCAAACACTGAATAATTATATTTGAAAGTACAGTACAGTACAGTATATGGTTAAGACTGTGAAGATTCTTAGTCATCCAGGTGAGCTTATCTGGAAGTTGAGTCATGGCAACTGGACTTCTTTTTCTTGAGAGATAGAAACGTTTTGCTGCTCATCCACACAGCTTCATCTGTCTGAATAAAGCTAGTGCGAGTCCTCCATCTTATAGTCAGCTTTGACCTCTTGTCACCCTGTTGTTGTTATTGTTGTTGACATTGTTGAAAAAAGTAGAGACATGCAGCAGGAGGTGGATCATAGCAAAACATTTTCCTGTAGCTTGGTTTGACCATTCCCAGCCCAAGGGCTGACATCTCAACAAGTCCCAAATTTGGCAGGTCATAAAGGCTAAAGAGGGCAAGCCTTGTGTGTGTGTATGGCTGCTCTTCTCTGTTCAGTCTGTAAGCAGAACATATATGGAAAGCCAGACTAATTCAGATGATGAAGAAATGAATATTGGTGGAAGAAACTTCAATAATTTAAGCTATGCAGATGGCACCATCTTACTGATCGAAAGCAGAAATGAGTTTTAATGGAAGTGAAAGAAGAAAATGCCAAAGCACGACTGTAGGAAGACAAAAACATCACAACGACAGAAGAACTACACGACTTGAATGTTCACAATGAAAAACATTTAAATAGGTTAAAGATTTTTGTATAATCTTGGCTCATTCGCCTAACCCATTGGAGACAGCAGCCAAGAAATCAAGAGAAACCTGAGACTTGGGAGGGCAGCAATGAAGGAATTAAAAAGGGTCATCAAAAGTCCAGATGTGTCATTGGAGACCAAGGCCAAGGTCATCCTCAATCACTGTGTGTGGGTGTGAAAGCTAGAGAGTACAGAAGGCTTACAAGGGGAAAAAAGACTCATCTCACCTATGGTGCTGGAGGAGATCTTTGTGGATACTGTTGATTGCCAGAAAGATAAACTAGTGGGCTATGCAGCAGTCAAGGCAAAACTGTTCTGGAGGTAAACATGACAAAACGGAGATTGACTGTAGAAGAAGCCACAGGGTTGAGTTGACAAGGGCTGAGCAGGATTGTTGAGGACAGGAGATTCTAAAAATTGCTCATTGATAGGGCTGCCATAAGTCAGGGGTGCATAATAACAACATTGGGTTAGGGCAGAGCACAGATCTTCACAGGAGAGACTGACTACACCCCCCAACACACACACACACACACACACACACACACACACACACACACACACACACACACACACACACACACACACACACACACACACACACACACACACACACACACACACGTGTTATGGTAGCTGAACAAGAGGAGGAGATGTAGCTTCAGTAGCTATGATGACCTGCTGTGTTATGGAAATAAATGATAACCACAGCATGGCGAGATAGCAGAAATCATAGCCTTGTTCCTTGGGGTGGGTGGGTGAAGTGCTGAGTCAATTAATGAAGCAACACTTCTTGATAGACACAAGGATATTTTGCACACCGGAAAGAACATTTAAAATGTGTCATTTCCTGTGTTGGCAAGCTGTGATCTCAACAGCAGAATTGATTCATAGGCACATTGTGGTTAAATCTCATGGTGGCTGGACATGGGCTTGAGGCAGTGGGAAGGAGGCCCTTCAAAATAGTGACACCCTCAAGGCAGCATCCATAGGCAGTAAATGGCCCCCGAAGAGCACAACGTGAGGTTCGTGTAGGGGCAGAGGAAGGCCACCTGTTGAGCACAGGCAGGGTATTTTTTCCTGCTTTCATCAGCTGCAATAGGCAGCTTTTTTTCCCCGCACACCCTGTTTTGTTCCTGCAGTGGCTTGGCTTGAGCAGGTGCATTTCTCGACTGGCAGTTACGGCCCAAGTCTGTAGCACAAGGATCTTCAGGTTGGACTTCCAAAGCCTGATTTAGTTTACATCGATTGTTGTTATTTGAAGTGCCCATCATAGTTTGTTATTTTCTCCTGTTTTGTCACATGGAAATGATGATGTTTCATAACATAATTTTGGACATGTCTACTCAGAAGTAAGTCCCAATGAGTTCAGTGGAGCTTACTCTAAGGTGATGTATGTAGGATTTCATCCTAAGGACTATAAAAATGGTGGTTCGTGTTCGTGAGGCATGTTTGTGTTCCATATGGTACATACTGTAGAGCATTAACAGCAAAGGTTTCATAGTGGCATTGTGTTCATTCGTTTCATTGAGTTTATAAAAACAGGAAATAATTTAGTTGCACTTGAGAATTGTGTTTTAACTAAATTATTTCCCCCCTTTAGAACCATAAATGCAGAAAAGTCAGAATTTAATGAAGATCAGGCAACATGCTGCCGGGTCTCCATCAGGAAGAAGGAAGACGGCAACGAGGAGGACCAGGAATGGCTGATTCTCTGCAATCCTGAGGTGAATTCAAATGTGGCCTTTTGGCCGGCTGATATCATGGACTAACTGCAACCACGACTTTCTCCCACCCCACCCCCTTTTAAAAAATAGACTGTGTGTGTGTGTTCCCATTTATTTGTTGCACATATTTTCACATTCCCCCTTTAACTTTTTTTTAAAAAAAATCCAAGAATAACCGAAAGTGGTTTGCACAAGGAAATAAACAAAAACCAATTCATCGTCATTCACAGTGACAGCTAGAAGACGACAAGATCTGGAAGCTAAATTAAAACCTTGAACAGAAATAAAATTCTGTCAAAAATGTCTGTTTCGCCATTTGTGGGTGTAGCCTTAGAGAAACTTGTTTTGCCAGGTTGCTTCTTTTCAGCCGACCTTCCTCCGCCAGCTGTTGGCAGTTATTCAGCCAGCCTCTGTTCTCTCCCCCCCCCTTCCCCAGGTTACAGATATTTCTAGCAGCAGAGAAGAGGGAACCAAGTATATTGCCCATGATTGAGGATTGCATTAAATATTTACCTCCAGTGTCGTTTTTTTTTTAAGTGGCTTTCAGTAACTGTTTTGTACGACTCAGATTTTTGTTTACCGTAGACCAGTGTTGGAGAACCTATGGCACAAGGTGCCAAAGGTGGCACTCGGAGCCCTTTCTGTGGGCACCCGACATCCTCCCTTCACAGCCACCTGTATTCCACTTAAATTCCTGTATTGGCACTTAGCGGAAAATTAGTGGGTTTTGAACCACAGTTTGGGCACTCGGTCTCTAAAAGGTTCACCATCACTGCCATAGACCATTGTTATTGTTGTTTGGTTGTTATTTAAAGCCTAGTTTTGCCTCGCCTCTCTGCTAAGTTTTTTTTAAAAAGACCCAAGGCAACGTACATAATTGAAAAGCTATATTAAACGCTAAAAAGGGGAAGTTACTGCACTATTTAAAAAGAATTACACATATTAAAATATTAGATAACAGCACTCCTAAAACAGATTGGAAATGCTTCTTTTCAAGGCGCAATTCATTCCGTCGTGACGATCATGTGTAAGGTTGGCACAGTCCAAACCTACATGGACGCACATTTCTTTAAACAATTAGCGCTTCTTCCTTCTCCCTTGCCATGTGGCTTTATGTATCAAACTATGAATGGCTTAGTTTGTTCTTCGGCTTTCTGCTAGAAAATGCCAAGTAGCCCATGAAAGGCATGAGCTGCAGATTTGTATCTGTTTGCCGAATCTATTTTCTACAGATGAAAACAAAACAAGAAAGCTCAGAGACTCGGGGCAGATTTGTACGCCAAGGAGTGGAAGATTTTTGTGACGCTAGCAGAACACCCGTGGTGGATTCCATGCTATGATCTTAATTATTTTAGGCCTCTTTCTTGAAAAGAGAGAACAGCTTTTTCCTTGTTGCATGAATGATCAGAAGTGTAAAACCACCAAAGAACCTTGTCTGAGATTTTCTATAGAAGTGACTCATGGTCAGACGGGAAGAACTGGTCCCCCTCTTGGACCCGCTTAACCCTGAGCTTATTTTTAAGACCACCAGAGACTGAGTGAAAACTAACACAGATGATCAGCTACTGGAAAAATATGATTGCATTCCCCTGTCCCTGTTAACCGTCTTGCACACAGATTGTTATTTTGGGGCAGCTGAAGTTTCTGGACCATCTTCAAAAGCAGACCCACGAAAAACGCATTATTGTGAGCCAAATTATTTTTCCCCCCGAATTCCATTAGAATTAGGACTATTAATCTGTAAAAATAAATTACAATCTCCTGATCCTAACAAAGGCCTCCATGCCAGTTTATGAACTGACTGGCATATGAAGAAACATGCCTCAAAGCATATTCCTGTCATGCGCAGAAGGTTCAGAGGAGTGGGTTCTTGATTCTGGTCCACACAGGCATGTTAGAAGGCAAGTGAGGCCGAGAAGTTAGTGACTGAACAATAACACCTGTTCACACCCCTTAGTAGAAATCTTCCCTCTTGAAATGGCCTTTGAAGTGTAACATATAAGGATGTCCCACACATCAGTAACTCCAATGCTTTGACTTTCAGTACCTGACTGGCTATTACTGGGCCCTGTTTGATGGCCATGGTGGCCCGGTTGCATCTATTTTGGCCTCCAATTACTTGCACTATTGCATCAAGCAGAAACTAGAGGACGTAGTACAAGGCATCACTGAAGACCATCCCCCGATGCACCTCAACGGGCAGTGCGTCTGCCAAAGTGATCCACAGTTTGTGAAAGAGAAGCAGATTCGCCAGGAAGACGTGGTCATTGGAGCACTGGAGAAGGCCTTCCAGGACTGTGTGAGTGCGCCCTCTTTGATTCCCTCAGAATTGTGGTGTTTCTAATTTCCTAGCCTGACAAGGCACCTCTGTAGGCCCTTGGGCCCATGTTTCCCTTTGTGGAGCTCTGTTTATTCTGCAGTTCAACGCCAGGTGTTTGTGCCAGTGCAGAATTTGGTGTCAGCCCTCAGTGAACAGGGTCCCATATCTGCCTTCTGTCAACGAAGGACTCCCAGAAGGTGCCTTCGTTCAGTTTTGGGGGTTTGATTCCCTACTCTGTCCTGTACCTTAGCCTTCTGTGCAGCATTTTCAATCAGCTGAAGGGATATTTTGGGGAGCTGGGGCAAGGAAGTCTACTTTGGCCAGCTTAGCTATATACGCCTGAATCTGGTTCCCAGCCCTTATCGTGGATGTCTCTGTGTATGTACGGAAAGGTCTGGAACAGGCTGAAGACCTGTCTAGTCCAACATTCTCTTTGGTTAAGAGCTAGCTAGGCACCTAAGAGAAGCCTATAAGACAGTATTGGTGAACCTATGACACGGGTGACAAAGGTGGCACTCAGAGCCCTTTCTGTGGGCACCCAATTTATTTATTTAATTTTATTTATTCATTTTTACAACTTATATGCCGCCCACTACCCAAAGGTCTCTGGGCGGCTTACAATCAAAGAATTAAAACAATTAAAACATCAAATATCAACAAATAATTAAAACAATAATAAAAACCTTACACTAAAATCATTACACTAAAATTGCCATCAGAGGACCCACAGTCTATATTGTATCAATTAAAAAACTTCACAGCCACCTGTTTTCAGGTTAAATTGCCATATTGGCACTTTGCAAAAAATTAGTGGGTTTTGAATCACCATTTGGGCACTCGGTCTCTTTTTTTTTTTTTTTTTTTTTAAATTTTTGCTTTTTTTTTTTTTTAAAATGTTTTTTATTAAATTTTAAACTACATACAACATAAGAAAATGAAGGTAAAAAAAAAAAAAACTACAACAAACAATATAAGTGCACCCCCATCCCACGGGGCCATCCATACATTCTTATTCGTTGCTCCATCTTCTATTCTTCTAGTAGTCTTCTTAAAGTTCTCTTCTCCAGAATTGTTGTGAGATATTCGTGGACTCTTTCCCTTTTCCTTCGACTAGTACATAATCTAAAAATTTACCCCAGATATCGTAGAAAATGTCTTTTTTCATTTCTCCTCGTTTAACCTTTAAACTGCAGGACAGTTTATCGTTTATAGCTATATCCCAAAGTTCATTATACCAGTCTTCCATCTTGAATTCTAGTTTTGACTTCCAGTTTTTTGCTATAATTAATCTAGCAGCTGTCATAAAATTTGCTATTAGTTCCTTTGTTGTAACAGCATAATCTTTACTTGTTAACAATGATAATAATGCTATCTCTGGATTACAATCTATATCCATCTTAATCATATTACTTAGCTCTAAAAACACTTTTTTCCAGAACCTTTGGACTATTTCACATTCCCACCAAAGATGCAAGTAAGTACCAAGCTCTTTTTCACATTTCCAACATATCTTAGAGTAAGCAGGATTCATTCTATTTAGTCTTACTGGGGTTAAATACCATCTAGAAACCAATTTGAAGTAGTTTTCTTTTATCCTGACCGATAATGATCTCAAAATTCTCATATTCCAAATTTTCTTCCAGTCTTCTTTCTCTATCTGTACATTAAGGTCTTGGTTCCAAACTTCTCTCAAGGTGTTTAACTCCTTCATTTCTGATAATTCCCCTAATATTTTATATATTTTACGTGTTATTCCTTTCTCTGAATTTTCCTGTTCAGACTCAAGCGATAATAGGAAATGTTCAAATTTTGTGCATTCTCTGATTTGATTATTTCTCTTTCCCCAGTCCTTCATCCATTTTCCTAGTTGAATATAATTTAACCATGTTAAATCACTGGGTTGCAAAATATTTTTTATATCCTGAATTGTTTTAATCTTGAGCATCCAATCCTTTAGTCTAGCTATTTTCTTAATTTTAAATAACTCCAAATAATGCTTCAAGTTGTCTGGAAAGCTTTCCAAGTCAGTAACTAAAGCCAGTGGGGATCCCTTCGGAGACAAGATTTTCCTATATGTTCTCCATGTAACAATTAAACTATTCAATAGGGGGTTGTCAATCTTTACTTTGTTTTTAACTTCCGTGAATAAAAATGTGTTTATTTCCCCCTTTATATCCAAAGACTCTTGCTCCCACCATATTAGCTTCTGTGGTTTAAAAAGAATTTCCCCCAAAGAACTAAGTTGATTGGCTATATAATAATTTTTTATATTGGGTATACCTATTCCTCCTACTTTCTGAGATCTATACCATAGACTTTTATTTATTCTTGATTTTTTTCCCTGCATTACAATACCTATTTATCATGTCTTGGAGAGTTTTAATTTCCTTTTCTAAAAACTGAACCGGTAACATTTTAAAAATAAAGTTAATTTTTGGAAGTATTTTCATTTTTATCAATGCAATTCGGCCAAACCACGATAATTTTAGTTTAGAGTAGGATAATAATTTGTTTTTCATCTCTTCTTCTAATTTCAAAAAATTTCTTTCTTTAGTTTTAGTAAATTCTTTATGGAGTTCTAATCCTAGATATTTAATGCTTTTCCCCGGTTTAAGTCCAGATTTTTCAATCATCTTTAAGTCATGTTTTCCATAATTGAACAATAAACTCTCTGATTTTTGCCAGTTTACACATAGTCCTGTTATTTCTCCAAATTCTTCTAAATGAGTTTTTACTCTTTGAATATTCTCTATTGGGTTTACAATAGTCAAAAGAGCATCGTCCGCGAATAAACTGATTTTAGTTGCCCCATCTTTCCCTATACCTTTAATAGATTTGTCGTCCCTTATGGCATTTGCCAGGAGCTCTATAACAATACAAAAAAGGACTGGAGAAAGAGGACATCCTTGTCTAGTTCCTCGGCCTAGGGTGATTTGTTCAGTCAATCCATCATTAACTATTATTGAGGAGGTGCCCGTTGAATATAGTTGATTTATTACTCCCAAAAAGGATTTCCCAAATCCCCATTTTTTTAACAATATTTTTAATGTGGGCCATTGAACACAATCAAAAGCTTTAAAAAGATCTAGAGATAACATCCCAGCTTTAGTAGTACTCTTTCCCATTTCATAAAGAACATTCAAATTCCTTCTAATAATATTTGCCATTTGTCTACCTTTAATAAAACCACATTGATCCTCTTTAATATATTTAGCTATGAACTTATTCATTCTTTTAGCCAAGATTGCTGTGAAAATCTTAGCATCTTGATTTAATAAGGATATTGGTCTGTATGACCCAATATCCATTAAATTTTTATTAGGTTTTGGGATTAAAATAGTTAAAGAATGGGTCCAAGATCTCGGAATTTGTTCTCCATCCAAAATTTCATTATATAGCTTCTTTAATTTAGGTATTAATACTGCTTTAAAAAGTTTGTAAAATTCAGGTCCCAGAGCGTCCACTCCGGGCGTTTTATTATTCTTTAGTTTGTCTATTACCTCGCTTATCTCTTGGTCTGTAATAGGCTTTTCCATTTCCAGCATATCTTCCTGTTCCAAGACCCTCTTTAAATTCTTAGTGATGTACCTTTCTATATCCTCCTTAGGTTTATTTTTTTGCAGTATATAACAACTGATAAAACTCTTGTATAGCTAACAACTTTTCCTTCATTTGTGTGCATGTCTTACCTGAGGAGTCTTTTATAATCCCTATTGTATTCTTGTCTTGTCTTTTCTGTGCTAATCTGGCTAAAAATTTTGAGTTCTTGTTGCTGTATTCAAAAAAATTTCTTTTTAGGTACAGAAGATTCCTTTGTGTTTGTTGTAAATCTAGATCTTCTAACTCTTTTTTCCTTGCTTCAATCAACCTCAGTATCTTATTATCCTTAGTAAGAAAGAATTGGGATTCTAAATCTGCTATTAATTTTTCTAATTTCCTTTTATTGAGTTCTTCCTGTTTTTTAGCTTTAATATTTTCTTTTATGATAAGGCCTCTAGCTACCGCTTTCAGGGTGTCCCATATGATTGGCGTTTGGCTACCTGCCTTTTCGTTTATATCCCAAGTTTCCAACCAATCTTTTTTAACCTTTTCCAGCACTTCTGGATGTTGAAATATTTTTAAATTCATTCTCCACCTTTTAGCTTCTCTATAATTTTTATTTGTTGCTAAATCAATCGACATTAAAGCATGATCAGATGTTTTTATGATCTCAATTTCGGTATTATTTATCTTAGGTATTAGGCTTTGTGAAACAAACACAAAATCTATCCTAGAATAGGTTTTGTGCACTGGTGAGTAGAAGGTATATTTTATTTCATCTCCTTTCAGTTCTCTCCAAACATCCTTCAATCCTGTTGTATTTATAAACTTTGCTAGGGTTGTATGTCTTGTCCTCCACTCTTCCTTTTTACATACCGATTTATCTTTAATTTTATCTAAGACCATATTGAAATCCCCTGCCATTATTAAATACCCCTTTTTAAGCAATTCAATCTGATCCCAAAGGAGATTGTAAAAGCGGCCTTGGTTAACGTTTGGTGCATACAGATTAACCAAAGTATAATGATCTTTCCCCATTAGAACTTGCAATATTATATATCTACCTTCTGAATCTTTTACCACATTTTCAACAACACATTCACAATTCCTTGAGATTATAATGGCAACCCCTCTTGCTTTAGATGTGCCAAAGCTTTTTTCATAAATATCAACATTTGGAATTTTTAATTCATTAATACCATCTCTTATTTGATGAGTCTCTTGCAAAAAGGCAATATCTATTTTGTGCCTTTTGATCATCGCTTCGATTCTATTTCTCTTCGAAAATGACCCCAGACCTTTTACATTCAACGTTGCTAATTTTATAAACTTTCCCATAACCCATTTCTTTTAGTTTCAATATTCTGGAATGGTCCCGTTGTGCATACAAAAGTAAAAACACCATCAATTAATAAAAAATAAACTAAAAGAAATCTAATCCCCCACCCTAAAAAACTATTCTTTTCTCCCACCCCACCAGCTATCATACTGTTTAGCATGTGCATCAAGGGGATGGGAGGGAGGAGGTCGTCCACAGACATTAGCCAGCCTGGATCTCATTAGCTCTTAAGTAGCGTGTTACTGTAAATTCTATAAGTTTATTCTACCCCCTTCTAAACCACCCTCTCACCACCACCACCACCCTCAAAAAAAAAAAAAAAACAAACAAACAAACAAACAAAAACAAAAGAGGAGAAGGGAGAAGAGGAGGGGGAAGGGAAGAAAAGGGATAATGAAAAAGAAAAAAGAAAAAAAAACACCCCAAAAACAAAAATTAAAATTGGAAAAAGAAAGAAAAAAAAAAACAAAAAAGGGGGGGGAGAGGGGGGAAGGGAAGTGGAAGGGAGAGGGGGGAGAAGATTAAAAGAAGAAAAACAGAGGGGATGATAGGAGGTGAGAGAGGGGGAAAGAGAGAGGAGTAAGTTGAATGAGTTTCAAATATTCTTCATCTTCATCGAAAATTCCTGGAGTCGGAGTAAAAAAGAGAAATTCACTGTCCTGATGTTGCCACTGGAGTTCCCGGGGGAGAACAGGCAGAACCTGAGTCGTCTTGTATGTTCCATGCTTCAAGAAGATGCTGGCCTTCTTCTAGAGAGTGAACAGTGTGTTGAACAGAGCCTTTCCAAACTTTCAAAAATAGGGGTGGCCCCAAGAATAGCGATAGTTGTTCTTCCTTAATATGATTGTGACTGGTCTCATCGATTTACGCCACTCAGCAGTTTCTTTAGAAAAATCTTGAAAAACTTGCACAGTTGCATCTCCTCTCTTCAGAATATTAGGATTGGCTCTAATTGAAGACATAAGACGCTCTTTATTTACATAAGAAGCAAATCTTACTATCACTGGTTTTGGGGCCCCATCTCTTGACTTGCCCAAATAATGAACTCTCTCCAAATCGTCGTCCTCTAGTTGTTTGGGCAGAAAGGAGTTAAACCAGGTTAAAACTTCCTGTTTTAATGATGCCCCCTTGTTTTGAATAACAAAATTAATCAGTTTGGCATTCTGCCTGCGGGAATAATCTTCAATAAAAGTCAGTTTCATATTAGTTTTGAGTAAAGCTTGCTTCTGGGAGTTAATTTTAGTTTCATTTTCCGTTACACGTATCTCCAGGTTTTTAAATTCTCCTGCCAAATTATCAAGCCGCTGGCCATTTAACTTTATTTCATGTGATAAATCTTGTTTAGTGCTTTGAAGATCCTTTGAAAGGCCATCCATTCTATGTATCACGTCCTGTTGATTAACACTCATGATGCTAGCTAGCTCCGTCCTCATTAAACGCAGTTCCTTCATGAAGTCTTGATCTGTGGGAGGAGGAGTAGTCTCCCTCTTTCCCTTCTCAGATCCTGACGCCATTTTTACCCCTCCGTCGTCTGGGGGCTGCTCGACACGCTGCAGAGCTGGGCGATTGTGTGTTGTATCAGATAATTTCCTAGTCCAACCTATTGGCTGGAGTTTCTTTTTTGCTCTCTTACCCGGCATATAATTAGACAAAAGCAGGCATCAGAAGGTCCAAACTGTTTGTAATCATCTGGTAACTTTCCAAGCCTCTGGGATGCAGTTTCCTGAACAGCCTGCGGCCAGCAGAATCAAGCAGGCAAAACTGAAAGTATCTCCTTTGCTTATAAATCAAGCTTATCTTGTCTAGAAAAACACATATATTGCTTCTCCCGACACCCAAGTAATTTATTGATGCATTACTCACGGCACCACGGCATTTAAACAGTAGTTTTAAAGCTCTTTTTAGATCGCGGCACAGAGCTCTAAGATCAGGCTGCCGGCATGTCTTGGTGGGCGGGACTTCCTCCGGCACTCGGTCTCTAAAAGGTTCGCCATCACTGCTATAAGAGCAGCGTAGTGCTCTAAATAACCTTAGTGCAATGTGTCAGTTGATAGTTCACACCAAATTCTCTGATTGGGTGCACTAGGGATATTTATTATTTATTTTATTATAGCGTGCCCTAGGGATATTTATTTATTATTTCCATTTGTATACTGCCCAACTTTCCGAGGGGATGCAACCAGCACCTTAGTAACGAATGGCAAATTTGTCACCAAAACTTAACACCATCCCTTTTGTGTAAGCATTTACTGGCAACGTGATTCTGGCCATTGTCGTGGTGTAAAATGGAAGAAGTGGGGGAGCCAAACCAGCTTGTGCTTTCGGTGGGCGCCCAGACAATTTTTGAGGTTTCCAACAATGATGATTTATTTTGTCAGTAGCTTTTGCTGGAACGTCTGCCCTTGGCCTTGCATGGCTAAGCGAATGTTCTCCCAACAGGATGAAGTGATTGGTCAGGAGATGGAAACTACCAACCAATCAGGGGGCTGCACTGCACTAGCTGTTCTTTATCTGCAGGGAAAGCTGTATGTGGCAAATGCAGGTGACAGCCGGTAAGTGTACGTTTAGTATAAACGGGAATGGGATCCAACATTGTCCTCAACAGGGGGCATACCTTTTAATGGGATTAGGGCCATCTACATATTAGATTAATAATTACATTAATTATGGCTTCTTAAGCTTCTTTAGTTTTAGTTTGACTTTTTGTTGCTTGATAAAGCCAAGTGTTGTGTTTGATCTCCTGTATATAGTAGATATTGTTGAGTTGCGTTATCACAAATGACACAAGACTGACATTTATTCCCATTTCTGAAAAATGTAAGGAGGTCAACACACTTCAAAGTGAGAAGAATCCTGATTCTTGTTTCTCATTCAGGGCACTCCTTGTTCGAAAACAATGCATTGTTCCCTTGAGTACTGAATTCACCCCTGAAACAGAGAGACAGAGAATCCAGCACCTGGTAAGTAAACCTTCCTTATTTCAAACACATCGTCACCAAATTTCTTCTTTGTGTTTTGCAATTGCACTATCTGTTAATATTTGTTGAGTTCTTTCTCAACACCACAGGGTATATTTTTTCTGCAATAAGACCACCTCTCTTGTACTCTGCTGTATTTTAATGTTGTTCTATAAGGAGTGCCAGGAGGTTCCAAATCAGTGATTTGGCTTCATTATATACAGTAGTAGTGTCTTGGTTCAGAAGCATAATTCGTTCTGGAAACATGCTCATAAACCCAAACAAATTTCCCCATTGGAACAAAGGGCATAATTACTTGATTTGTTATGGGGCCTCTCGCCACTGTGGTCACTGTCACCTCCTTGCCACAGTGGCTGCTGAAGGGGCCAGCACCTGCAGTGGCGAGAGCTGCGTGCCCGTGGTGGCGAGAGGCTGGTGGTCATCGGCTCCTCAACACTGCTCGGTGCCCTAGTGGTCATTTTGCAAGGCAAAGCTTGTTAACCAAAACAATATTTTTCCGAAAATTTTGCTTGTCTTACAAAATGCTCATAGAGTGGGGCACTCGTAAACCAAGGTATTACAGTATTCTTAAATTGGGTTAGAATGGATGTACAGTATATTCTGCCATTTCAAAAACCAAATTGGCTACAATGGGGATACTGTGTTGACTTACTAGATCAGCCCTCTTCCAAGTCTGGAGCATTTTGGGTAAGAGAAGTGGTTTGTTTACAAGAGTTCCATGCCCATTGCTCAGAATAGTGCTTGATCATCCGTGGACTGGAACTCTTTTTTCCCCTGGTTTGTGTTGGTGACTTGAAGGATTTAGACGAGAGTTGAAAATAGGCTGAAATGTCCCATTATATATCAGTAGAATAACGGAACACAAATCCCATCCGTAGCTCTAACATCGGAGGGCCTAGCATTGCCCTTTGAGGTGATGCTTCTGTTTTTCATGGTTTTGAATTTTCATTTCTTCCTCAGGCTTTCGTTTACCCAAAGCTGCTAGCAGATGAATTCACACGATATGAGTTTCCGAGAAGACTGAAAGGAGATGATGTGGGCCAGAAAGTCCTATACAGAGATTATGACATGGATGGCTGGTAAGTCCCTTTCTTGCATTAGTTTGGGCCTAGGGGTGAGCTGTAGAGATGGGCACAAAATGATTTTTTTTTCATTTTGTTATTCGCTAATCGTTTTGTTGCCTAATGAAATGAAAAATGAAGTGCCCTAAAAAAAATTGGAAATTTTCATTTTATTGTTTCGTTTTTTATTTTTTATTATTTATTTTGACAAGCACCGATCTCAGTGATTGTCAAAATAAATAATAAAAATAAGTGCAGGGCCACCCGCCAGCTGGTGGCCGGGGGGGGGGGGATAAAAAACTGCTGACTTGCCTCTCTTGTGGGCCAGCTGGTCGGCAGGAATTTTTTTTAAAAGGCCCAATAGTGATAAAATGAAAAATGAAACAAAATGAAATATGAAATGATTTTTTAAAAATCATTTCATTTTTTTAAAAAATCATTTGGTAATAATTTAAAAAAACATTCATATGGTAATAAATGAAACAAAATGGGGGAAAGAAACGAAAAACAAATCAAATGCCATTTTGGCATTTCATTCCCATCTCTAGTGAGCAGCCCCATTTGGCAAATTGGTTCTCCTGCAGCCTTCCTAGTATCCTTGCCTTGCCTCCATCCTTTCTCAAGTAAGGTTTTGGTCTGTGCGCACACACATACACACGTATACACACACATTGCAGATGTGAATGCAGTTGTTGAGTTTTGCCTTATTCCCTTTGCTACACAGGGCAAAAGTCAAAACGTCCATTTAACTCTTTAGAACCTCGCAGAGATATATATTGCAATGGCTTCTGCAAGCCATGAACAGGGGACAGAAAACTAGCCTGTGGCTTCTTGTTGGACTCGTATGTAGCAGGTGGCTCAGTTATGGGGTTAAGAAGGAGTGGGTGTAGTGTGTTTCTCCTTTGTTTATGCACTGCAGCTTCTGTAATTCCCATTCATTGACATCACTGTAAAAACATTACTGTAAAAAGTTCTGTAAAAACTTTATGCACTGCAGCTTCTGTAATTCCCATTCATTGACATCACTGTAAAAACAGTAACGTTAGAGTAGATGGAGGGCACTGAAAGAGGTTTATTACAGAAGACTAAGATGACAGTGGAAGGCCTGACCTACAGTTCTGAATCTGCTCACTTGGGTAGGGCCATTGACCAAAATGGCTTTAGCCTCATGTTTGATCTTGCGAAGGTAACGTCCCTTGTGTAAATGGCAGTTCTCCATTACACTGAGAAGTGAACATGTCTCTCTACAGCAAAAAGACCTTGTGAAAACCATGTGTGAGACATGTAACTACAGAATCTGACACAGAGTTAGACACTTTAGTCAACTAAAATAATTTCGTTATAAGTGTGTTGCTTTGAGGCCATGGTATGGCCAACTACCACCAAAGTGAAAAAGTGCATGTCTTGTTTCTTTCAGGGGATACAAAACAATAGTGAAAGATGACCTCAAGTACCCCCTTATCCATGGGCATGGAAAACAGGCATGTTTCAAGCATATATGAACTTATCCCTCTTTACTTACAACTTTTTCGGGGGGGGGGCAGGACTCCGATACTTTCAGAGTTGGGATTGTAAAAAAAAACCCACACAGATCTTGATGGGACTATAATGACCTTGCCCGTTTGTCAACTTTGTTATTGAGATTGATTCTTGCCTTTACTAGTTGACTTGGTGCAGGCATCTTTCTTTATGCTTGTCAGTATACAAACTGAATTTGCAGTATATCCATCTGAGTACATTTTGTTGGATTAGTAGCTACCTCCTGCATTTTATCTCAGTGCCAGGTTTTCTACTTTATGAAAGAGTCTTGAGCGGATTAATTTCATTTCATTACAGAGTTCTGGAATACGCAAGCCATTTTCTTAATGCAGCAAATCTGCCAACACCAGAATTAGATTACTACAGAGCCATTTGTATGGAGCTGTTCCTCAAGGTGGTCTCTGGAATACAGCTGCAAGATGATCAGTTAACAGATTTGGGGATGAACATATCTGTAGTTAAGAAGAGTTTCACTCTTAGTTTGTTTCTCGGTGTTCAGAGTTCCAGTTTTAATGTCTTTAGTTTGCCATCTTATAGTGACTCATGCAGATGTCTCATGGAACACAATGGGACAGGACTGTGTTTGAGTAGGCATATATATAGGTTTGTTCTGAAAAGTCAGCTAAGTAACTTAATCCCATGGCATCCCATTTGCAGAACCTCCTTGCTTGCCAGAACGTATCCATTCACTGACATTACAATCAAACGACTGACTTGGGGAATTCCGACCTTTTAAGATGCGATGGCTACTAGGAGAGGGGCTGCCTTACTAGTGGCACCTGAGCTGTGCTTCCCATCCCCCAACTAGTCCTTCCCCTTGAGCCCAATTTGATGATCTGGACAAGCTCGTAATAATTTCTTGAGGGCTTGTAGGTGGCTGTTAAGAAACATGCTGCTTCTGAAATACATTGCTCCTCTGTCTGCTTTATTGTTTTGCATATTGTGTCTAATCATATGTTAGAAGTTACAGAATGACTATTGGGGGGTAAAAATAGTCTAAATTACTGCGCTGTTGGTGGCGCGGCTGGTTCCAACCCCTTACTCAGCCCAGTTTTCAACCCAAGGCTGTTTTTATTTATTTATTTTTTGTGCATCTGTTTCAGGCTCGTTTGCTTGGCACCCTGGCTGTGTCTCGAGGCCTGGGGGATCACCAGTTGAAAGTCATTGAAACAGATGTGGAAGTCAAGCCTTTCCTGTCTTGCATTCCTAAGGTAGGCAGTTGTAGCAACTTCTGTACGTCTCTTCCCTCCCCCTCCATCTCCACCTCTGGCTTGACCTACTCAGTACTCTGAGACTTTTAATCTGATTTAGAGTGACTAAGAAGGCTGTATAATGCTTCAGCATTCTACAGGCCTGCTAGAGTATGGGTAGAAAAACTTTGGCTCTCTAGTTGTCCTGACCTGCAGCTCACATCAGTCATAGCCATACCCAGATGTTCAAGAGCAGGGCCTGTTTAGCACAACTGGACTTCTAGGTAGGAGAGCACTGTATGTCTTGGATATGAGACTCTTCAAAAAGGTGGGCGTTATCGTCATACATGCCTTGCTTGCAACGTTCCCTCTAAGGCAGTGGTGGCGAACCTTTGGCTCTCCTGATGCCACAACTCCCAGAATTCCAAGCCTGCATTGCCAGTAACAAAGGACTGTGGGAGTTGGGGTCCAAAACATCTGGAGTGCTGAAGGTTCGCCACCACTGCTCTAAGGTGTGTGCGTGCATGCAGAAGTCCATTGGCAGCACATAGCCAAGTCTTCCATGCAGCGAGGATGAAAATTAGAGGGAACTCAGAGGCAAAAGCCTGGCTTGCTTGAGTAGAAAAAAGGAATGAAACATTAGAGGGATCTTTGGTCTGCTTGAGAGCTTGTATGTTATGCCCCCTTGTGGTAATAATAAGTATTTAAACTTCTCACTGTTTGGGAAAACCAATAAACAACGGTTGTATTTCTTATTAGGTGCAAGTATTTGACTTGAGCAGAGAAAACATTAAGGAAGATGATGTCCTCATCATGGCTACTGATGGTCTTTGGGATGTTATGTCCAATGAAGATGTGACCCAGGTTGTCAGGAGTTTTCTCCATGATAACACAACTGATCCATACAGGTAGTTATCAGTTTCAGACGGTAAGGAGGTAGCAGGTTGTTTATCTATTTGTGGAGGGTCCTTATCACTGCATATAATGTAACAGCTAGAGTAGTTCTGCTTTCTAAAGATGTCTTGCTTTCAATTGTATCCTTGCTTCTGGTAGCACATGTGCTGGCAACTGTGTCATTATGGCACCTTGTAAGGGAAAACATACAGCTCTGTCTACCTTCTAATGCTACTGGACCCCATGCTCCATATCTGCTTTTTAATGTACCTATTCCTCAACTTCCGCTAGAAAAAGGATTTGCTGGAAGTACTCAGGGCCAAGTGTACAGCAGCCCCATCAAGGCGTTTCTTTTCCTAGTTATATGTAAAGAGACTATGCCAGAAAAATAAAAGATCCCAAGACTTAGCCCAATGCCTTAATTACTGAGTTTATCCTTTACGATCTGTCCTTTAAGATTGCTAATCTGTGGTCAGTAGGCAGACTGAATGACTCTTTTGTTTCTTTAGATTTGTAGAACTGGCCAAATGCCTGGTACGGAAAGCAAGAGGGAAGAAGGATGGATACTACTGGACTATGGACAATAATATTCCTGCATCTTATGATGATATTTCTGTTTTTGTTATTCCACTATGCAAGAAGGATGAGAACCGAATGGCGTCTTAACAGTCAGTAAATACAGTAGCAGAACATTTTGGATATGCCGGCCATATCCAGATAGATTCACAGTTGTGGAGACATCTTCATGTTTGTTTTGCTTTGTTTTGGAAACAGCACCAGAGAAGTCTATTGATAGTTTGGTGTCACCACTTTATGTGAGAGTTTTGTCTTGGCTATAGCAAAAGAGCCTGGAGTAAAGCAGCAGCCTGCCCCACTGCACCTCCTATCACTTGCTCTAGTTCCAAAGGTACATGAAAGACAAGAGAATGGTGACCCTTCATGAGCTCTAGTTCTGTAATGAATTCAGACTTAAAAGTTTGGAAAGGTAGCCATTTCCTTAGGAATTAAGCTACTGCAATGTGAAATATCAAAGGAATGATAGACTGGCAGTTTGAATTTAAATGGAGCAGCTATGTGATAAGTAGTTTAAGCTATCCATTAAGTTAATATTAAATTTCAACTTGCAGGATATGTGAATGACCCAAAAATGAAGGGATACAATATAATACATTTTGCAAACAAGACATTGAATAACCGTTAACCGACTGGGCAGAAGTTTTTAAATGTGGATATTCATTGCCCATTGAAGGAATTCAGTGTGTACTTGAGCCCTGACATGTTGTTATAAGGGCTGGGACAATAAAGACACCACCCTTTCAGATGCAGCCTCAGAATATCTAAGCTCTGGGCCTCAACTAAGAAACTACCTAGCATACTTTTTCTCTTGCCAAGGACTTTACATCTAAGAAATAACTCCTGGCAACTTTATCTTTTGCCATGTTTTAACCTGTCAGTACAGCTCTGAAGAAGAGGGATTTTGCCCTCAAAACATTAGCAACTTATTTTTCTAGTAGTGTAAAGCTATCACCTGTTCTACCAGTGTGTATTTTATTATCTTTTGGGCTTGAATGCAGGCTAAAGCACCTGTACCCCCTGGCTTTTAGGCAGGGCGATGTCATTTTAATCTAATTTCAGTTATTAGTTCCACATTAAGTAGACTCATTGAATCAATGAGACTTACACAAATGTTAATAGATCCCATTCATTCAGTAGGTCTGCTCTAGTTGGGAGTATGTTTAATCTACTGGGTTTTATATACTTCGGGGGTTGTCTTTATATCATGTTCACATGCAATGTATCTTACGGCACAGCAATGTATATTACATTGTTGTGCCATTAAGTATTGCTAATTTATGAAATAAAGTACCATGAAGCTTATTCTCTTTCTTTAATATAAACTTTATTGAAGATTAAATTATAGCTTGCATTAATGTTTCCATTTGCATAGTAGAACCTACTATCTTGCTATCTACCAAACATAAGTTAGTGAGGACTACCCTTGCCAAGGAATGGCGAGTACCAGCCAGAACACAGACAGTGGGAAAGGAGAGAAATGAATTTGACTGTATGGTGTAAAATATTATGAGAACTGGGTATGGCTGACAGGCATCCACAGCAGGCACACTCTTGTTGGCTGCAAGTCTTACGTTTAATAATATACCTCATAAAGAACCCAGTCTACTACTGTATATGCAAATAGCATGCAGTTGAACACTCTTAAATATATTATCTCTGCAAAGTATTTTATTTTCATGTCCATCCACAGTAAGTAGCTTTTTAAATGCCATGAGACACATTCCATTCATTTTCAAGCAAAGGGATCCAAAACCTACCAATCCAATTCTCTGTGAATTACTCAGCAGCAAATCTGAGCTTAATGGAAGTTGTTACGTTGTAAAATACATAAAATTCTCAACGTGTTAGTCAAAAGCCCAGTGACATTTAATCTGAGGACATACTGGCAGTTTTGATAGTTAATGTTTTCAAACAGTACACTACACCTGAATCTCATATACAGTCATGAACCTGGCCAGTTAAAGTGCTGTATGCAGTAACAAGATACTTTTGAGCCCACCCCCCCTCACCTAGCATGGAGTTGGTTCTGTGGACGGGTAAAAAGAATCAAGTGCAGTGGGGTAAGAAGTAGCCAGCTACACAAAGCAAAATCTTTCAGAAGAGGAAGAGACATGTGAAGTGTCATCAGATCCCGTGATTAAATAGGGCTACTGTAGTTGCAACTAACTGCCAATGTGCTCTAATACTGCAGAGAAAAGATTCCCCCACCATCTGAAGAATGCTAAGCAAAACCAGGGCACCACCCAAGGATGCTGGATATCGCCTGAAAATGTTTTGTTGTTGGGAGAAGAGTGACGCTTGCAGAGGAGAGCATGAAACTGCACTTGCTGGAAATCAAATTCCTGAAATGTGCTCTTTTTGGATAGTGAAAATTACAGAAAAGTATGTCCTGGTAGTTCATATAAATGCCTTGCAAAATGTAGGGGAAATGGGCAGTGGAAGTATTAACTGTAAGGAAAGAGCTGAGGTTACGTACCTTTCCTGCTGGCCTGGAAAAGATGCCATCATGCAGGACACCACCACACCGAATTTATCTACAAGCAAATTGCCAGGCTAAGAAATAACACAAAGGATGTGACCTGGAAATTCTGGTTCCATTAGGTGAGTTTGAAGCGGGGAAAGCAAACTAACAATGTTTATTGAATTACAGAATACATGATGACTAGATTGTAATGGTGGCAGAACCTATGTAAGGGAAACCTGGAATGTGAGTGAAAAGCAACAACCAAGACTGATTCCATAGTACTGTATTGGTCCAAGCATTAGTTTTTAATAGCCAATGGTAAAAAAATACGTCCCCTCGACCCTCCCCACCCCCATATTTACAGAGTCAGCTGAAATTACACTGAAGGAAGGTGTCCATTGGGGAGCATTTTCCAACTGAACAGCTCCAGTATTGCTTAAGATTCTCCATTAGACCACTCCCAAGTGGCTGCATGTCCGAAGAACCGCCAATGGAAGACGGTCCAAAGCTGCTATATAGTCTTGTGGAAGCAAACGTCTAGTAGTATCAGAACTTTCCATATGTAAAGGGTTGAGCATCCTTAGAAATTTCCCCCAGAAAATGGATGGTTCTTTGATTATTATGGCACAATTAAGTTTATGACACAAGTATTTGCTTACAAGTGCACAGCTTAGATACTGTTGATATTTCAAGCCGCAGAGAATATGCAGGGAAGTCCACCTTTATAACGGGCACAGCATCCCACGTGATAAATCCTGAAGTTATAAGGGACTAAAGAGTCCATCTGTAATTAGCTGTGGTAAAATGTAACCAGAATATATTCCGGAGCAAAGATGTGAACATAAGCTCAGCATGAATTGTTTGTTACAGCTGAGATGCTTGAAGATACCACACTCAGGTTTCCAGATCCGATACCGTACAATCAAACAAAAATCCTTCTGAGGGAATACAGCAAGCAAAACATAATAAGATGAGTGAGTTGGACAGGAACATTCAGTCAGAATGATGCAATCCCAATACTTTCATTGTGGTCTTCAGAAATGTGTTGCTGTCGGCACTGTACCAAAAAAATTTCAAATGGGAACTGGATGTAGAACTAATCGTCTATAGTTGGTAACCAAAAGGCCTGGAAGGAAAAGGCAAATAAGTATGACTTTAAAAAGTTCTACCACCCACTGATTTGCAAAAGTCATCAGCCCTTGAGATAAATATCCCAGAATCTTCAACGATCACAGAAGTTGAAGAATTCCATTTCAGTTGGGTTGACTTAAATTGTCACCGTACATCATTCCGACAGCAAAGAATAACAAAAACTCAACATTCTGAACCTAGTTTCTTGAACAGATATATCCTCATCAATTAAGATCCAATCGACACCATTCCAGTTTTTAATCCTTTTCTTGTGGCTTAAAAATAGTAGCATGTATGTGCCTATACACTACAGGCTAGGACATAAACATGTATCTACCCTTGCTCTGCCTCCCCATCTGGTGACTGAAGTAGAATATCTTGGTCTAAAAAGGCATTGTTAATCAACAATTTTGGGCTCACTGGCATACTGCTGTTAAATTACTATTGCCAGAGATTTAAAACAATTCATCAGTTTGAATGGCCTCTCGACACATCATTGGCACAGTCTTAGTATTCAAAGTTAACAATAATTAGACAATTTTTGACAACAAAGGAATAGTCTATCAATGAAGGAACCAAATTGCCTCACTTCTCCAGAAGGACAAATCTCCTTACCATATTGGAGCATGCACTCCCAAAAGTCATAAATTTGGGGTTGAACTGCAAGCAGGTAATAGGTCCTGTGTGTTTGCCATCCAGCACTGCCACTTTCATTCCAGTCTCTCCATTCCAAACATGGATCTTCCCATCCTCTGATCCTGCAGGTCGAATTAAGCACTATCAGCATCAAAGACCACCAGAAGATCTCTTCTACACCAAGCAGCTTGGGTACATTGGGACATCCACATAAAACATCACACAAAAGGGCCCAAACATGGCCAGGAAGGAAAGAAACCTTTCCAACCTTGAGTAGGTTATGTAGAAATGGCCAGGCGGTGGGGTGCTCTTGGTTTCACAGGGTGAAGAAGGATGCACTTACCAATCATTATAAACTGTGAATCAGGGGTAAATGAAGCCTCCAGTGTGACAGCTTTACTGTTGTTGTATCCCTGTAAAGGAAGCATATTTAATGCCTATAAGGATGAAAGAACAGGAAAGTCAAGCCATGCCTCGAGCAGTGGAACAAGGGTATATCAGAGAAGGGGGCATGGCCCTGAAGGTACCACTGGGCTGCAACTCTGACCAATCCCCCTCCACTGGCATGCCACCTCGGTCCAAGGAGAGCGGGGCTGCATCCTGTTCATTCTTGCCCCAGATGAAATAATTCAGCTTTTAAGACTGGGAATGTTGCCAAGTCCAAATTCTAAGACAAAAAGCAGGACCAAATAAAAAGGCGAAATTGTGGACTCAGTTTTTGATCAGTGTAAAAATCCAAAAGTAGGGCACGCCCAGCTTCTCTTCAATATTAGCACAGTGGCTAATAGTGATCAATGTGAACTGTACTGAAAATTGTCTAACTCTCAGTGAATTGCCCATATATACTTGAGTATAAGCTGAGGTCCTAATTTTACCCCCAAAACTGGTAAACATATTGACTCTAGTATAAGCCGAGGGTGTTCCCCCCCCCCCCCGGTTATACCCGAGTATAGACGGTATACCGGCCGATCTCTAAACGTGTGCTGGGAGTGTAGAGGCATTTAGGGAGTTAATACCATAGAGTAAACTCCCTGATTGCCTCTGTAGTCCCTGCAGTTGCCAATACTACCCCCAGCCCCTTTAGAGCTTCATAACTAAGTCCCCTTACCCTTAAATATTTCCAGAATTCAGGGAGTTCCCTAAAATCACTTTCTGAAGATACCCCTGCTACTTTGGAGTCCCAAGGTAAGTACATTTTGATTGCATATATTTTTAAATTTGAGTGCATTTTTTAAAAACATACACTCAAAGATTACTTCTCTTTGGGGCACCAAAGTAGCAGGGGTACCTTCAGAAAGCGATTTTAGGGAATCCCCTGAAATTTGGAAACATTTTGGCATAATGGGACTGAGTTATGAAGCTCCAAAGGAGGTGCCCCTAAACCTTCTCATTGGAATCATATGGGAAGCGGAGGCACTGGTATTGCTCACCCTATCAGGACTTGACCTCTGCCACCCTCCCCAAGCCCTGCGAACACCTAATTTTACCCCCCACCCAAACTGGAAAACTTATTGACTCGAGTATAAGCAGAGGGCGTTTTTTCAGCCAAAAATAAGGGCTGAAAAACTTGGCTTATACTCTAGTATATACGGTAGATAATTTAGTTTATAAGAGAAGAGAGAGCATGTTCTAGGGAGAAAATGATTTCAACACGCAATATGAAGCATGGCCGTACAAAGTATATGAACGTAGCTGTTCTGTTATGTTTTTACACACTACCTTATATTAGCATCTGTATTTCATTTCAGTCACTGATTTGGTGATGCCATTTACTAGTTTAGTGTAGGGGTACAATTTCAAACCCTGATTTTCATTCAGTTATGAGTGCACAACAGAAGTAGCATCTCACAAACCTACACATCTGTGTGAAAACGTAGCACCTTCAGATGAACAAAGAATGCTGAAAAGAGTAGTCAGAGGCCTCTGAAACCATACTAACAGCTCTGGATAACACATCTTATTAACAATCTGAGAGAAAGCCAACACAAAAAGTTCTTTACAAGTGATGAAACTAGCCCTCACCGTAAACGTATGAAGAACAGCACCTTTAAAGGCATCAATAAGCCGGATGAACCCTCCATTGGTTGATATAAGAACAAGTTTACCATCATTACTGAACTTCAACCCAGTCCACTCACAAGTTCGGTCATATTGCATCTTAAAGGTGGCAAATGGCCCCTACAAGAAATAAAGTCAAGTAAGAGAATGCAGCAGAATTGTCTCAATCACTCCGGTTATGGGAGCAGGAATAGGTCCATGCAAATTACCATTTGTAATATAAATAAAAAATTTGTATCATATTTTCCTAGAAAAACTGAAGTTGTCTAGGGTTTGGGGAAAAGTGGGGGTAAACTGATACAAGGGACCAGACAGTGCATATGGGCTGATGGTGTTCTCAGAAATAATGCTGGTATCTGTGGATTCTGTCTCAACCAGTGTCTATTAGGTGAGAGAGCACATGCAGGTCAGGTGCTTTAACTCGGGGTATGACTACTGGTTTTATAAAATACACTATTTGGAGCCCACATGAATGCTACTGCAGTGACGGCATCAAGATCAGAAATCTATTTCAGGAGTCTACCTAATCTAAGGTGAGTATTATGTACCTTATCAAAAGAGCGAAGGTCATAGAGCTTCACCATTTCAGAATTAACTCCAGCTGCAAAAATCAGCCCTTCTGGATCAAATGAGCACACAGGCTTTCCTTGAGGATGCATCAAGCCCTAGAATATGAAAAGATGTTACAAGGAATGACTCCACACACATATCAATCACTCCTCTTAGCACACTTCAAATGAACTACTGGATCTTTTACCTGGCAATTTGGAGACCGCAGATCCCAAAGTCTAATCGTTTTGTCAAGTGATCCAGAAATAAAGGTATCATCCACTGGAGACATAGACAATGCAACAACTCTGGAATAACAAAATAAATATGAAAAACAAGGCCATCACTTCATGGTGTTTTCATGGCTTCAAGAAAACATGGAAGGTTTTGGCAGTAGAAGTCAAAATGAAACAAAATCTATTGCAGCTGATATGTGTCAGTTGTTACAGTGGTACCTTGACTTATGAAATTAATCTGTTCTGAATGCGTTTTTGTAAGCTGAAGTGTGGCTTCCCATAAGAATGCATTAAAAATCAATTAATCCATTCCAGAGATTGGGAAAAAAGGGGGGGGGGACAGATCAGTTGGTTTTCAATGCATTCCTATGGGAAGCCTGCCCAGACCCAGCAAACCAGGGGAAAAGCTTCCTCCCTTTGCTGGGTTGGGGACAAAGCCCTGCAATCAGCTGGCAGCAGATGGCTGCTCCTCCCAGCCTGAATCATCTGGGTACCAGAGCAGCCTTCTGCTGCCAGCTGATTGCAGGGCTTTCTCCCTAACATAGCAAAGGGGGAAAGCCTTTCCCTTCCTTTGCTGGGTTGGGTCAGGCTTTTGTGAAGGTGTGTTTGGGTTACCCAACCTTCTATTGTGGCTTTCCCCTTTCGTGCGCCCGCCACAACAGAAGGTGGGATAATCCAAAGGGCCTTCTGCTGCGGTGAGCAGCCCATACATGTGCGAATGCAAACACACACTACAGAGTCAGGAGGAGGAAGAGGAGAGTGCATGTGTGTGGCTGCCGCCTGCCTCCCAAGTGAGAAGAAGGGAGGAGGGAGGCGACAGAGGCAGAGATTGCCACCACCTCCTCCTCCTAGTTCCTTCAATCTCTTTTGCAGAGATCGAAGCATCTATTCTAGGAGGAGGAGGTGGTGGTGGTGATCTCCCTTGATCAATGGCAGCCAGACGCTGCTTTCCGCAGCCACACCAGAGAGCTGATTTTGACAGGTCCAACGGCAGAGGCTGCGAAGAGCAGTCTCTGCCATTGATCAAGGGAGATCACCACCTCTTCTTCTTCTTCTCCTGGGTGCAAAGAGATTGAAGCAGCTAGGAGAAGGAGATGGTGATCTCCCTTGATCAATGGCAGCCAAAGGCTGCTCTCCACAGCCGCGCCCAACAGCTGGTTTTGACAAGCCCACCCTGCCAAAATCAGTTCTCTGGTACGGCTGCAGAGAGCCTTCGTAAGTAGAATTGTTCGGTTGTCAAAGCGTTCGTAAGTCGAGGTACCACTGTATTCGTACTGGTCCAAGGAGATCAGAGATACTGTGGGTCAAACCGCTGAGCGGCTGGGCTTGTAGATCAAAAGGTCAGCAGTTCAAATCTATGCAACAGGGTGAGCGCCCATTGCTCGTCCCAAGCTCCTGTCAACCTAGCAGCTCGAAGGCATGTAAATAGGTAGCACTTTGGTGAGAAGGTATTGGTTTTCCATGCACTTGCATTAGTCACATGGGCCACAGACATATGACTATGGACAAGGGCTTACACACAGGGATGAGCATGGCGCCTAGAGTTGGAAACGACTGGACTTAATTGTCAGGATGAACTTTGTACTACTTCCATACTACAAAACATCATGTTGTTCCTGGTGTTATGGATCAGTGGGCTGGTTGTCTTACCTCTTATTGTGTCCAGGGAAGTATCTGATGTATTTATTGTCATGCAATGAGAGATATCTGATTGTATCTGCAATAAATCATAGAAAGACAACATTATGCGAGCACTTCACCAGTCATTTATAACAGCTCATTTATTCTAGTACAAGTTTTTTTCTAAAAACATTTAAGGAAGAAAAAATTGAAATTATTAGTCACCCCCGCCATTTCGCAGTTCAGGTACTGCGGTCCCATTATATCGCGGGATCGCAGTACCTGCGCCTCAGGCCTCGCAGGAGGGGCGGCAGAGGGAGATCGCATGGCCCTGTGCCGCCCCCCGACTCCTCCAGAAGCCTCGGGACCGCTGTGGGGGGGATCGCATGGCCCTGCGCCGCCGCCCCACTCCTCCAAGAAGCCTTGGGGCTGCTGGGGGCGATCACACTGCCCCACAATCTCCATTGAAAAGCATTGCCAATGCATTTCAATGGAGAAATGTTCCCCATTGGAATGCATTGAGCCAATGTTTTCCAATGGGGAAAATTTTCTCCATTGAAATGCATTGGCAATGCATTTCAATGGAGACGGCCCCGGACGAGAAGTCTCGGGGCAGCACGGGGCGGGCGGCAGCGGGAGGTCAGATCTCCCTGCCGCCGCCGCGCACCGCCCCAAGACTTCTCGGACCGGAGCATGCTGGTGGCAGCAGGGGGATCGGACCCCCCCCCGCTTCCGCATATCGCAGATTTTCAGGCATCGTGGTTCGGGTGGGTCCCTAACCCCCGTGATAGGCGGGGGGTTACTGTATATATAATCTCCTGCAACAGCTAGGCTTACAAATGTGTTTATATCCACATCTGTTTAAAGTTCTTTGGTGCAGTAGAGTGGTTGCAGCCTTGTTAATCTTGGAGTACAAACCGTCTCCAGGTCAATAACCACAGTAAAAAGTGGGAACTTTGGGGCATTGACCCTAAAATTACCCTCAATTTAAGAATGAACAAATGGATAAGAAAACATGTCAAAGGCTGAAAATACAAACATGGAATAGAGGATGAAGGTTACTCTACAGGGAGACTGTGGGTTCTTCCAAGATCATTTTGAGGCCAGGAAGCATATTTTTCAGAACTATTTTACAACCTAATGATTGATATGATAGTCTGACAAGCCAACAAACACCTTTAGTTCAGAATCTGATACTTAAAAACACATATGCTAGAGCTTCAAACAAATTGCAGGTTTCATCAAATATCAACTATGGCTGTGGACTGAACAACTGCAGGCAGCAACTTCTTTTAGCAGATAAAGCTCTGTCCCAGGCAAGGCAGTGGCCTGTACAGTTATCTCCTGTACCGGGTGGTATCATAGACCCTCAAACTGTACAAACTACTACCTCAGCCCAGAATCAGGCAATGTAAGATCAGAGGAAGCAGGCTTGAAACTTGTGGAATTCTTCATCAAGGATGTCATTAACAGTGCTGGTTCCATGAAGAAAATCAGAAGCGCTAAAATATTAATTCATACACATTAATGCAGCAAAACTCAATAGGAAAAAACTCCTGTCTCATCCTGTACTTTGAAATAAATGTAAGCAATGTACAGACATCTTGTCCTTTATTCGATTAGATTGTACCATGTTGTAGATCAGTAGTTCCCAACCTGGGGGTTGGGACCCCTTTGGGGTTTGAATAACCATTTCACAGGGGTCACCATGAACCAGTGAAGAAAAAAGGCACAAACGGCTTGGGTCTGGAGGAGGGGGGAGGAAAGAGTGAGTTACAGCTTGACAGGTTGGTGAGGATGTCAGTCAATGGCACAGGAGGCTGCGATTGGCTGAGGGTGCCGGTAGAGGCAAGTGCTCTATGGCACCTGCGGCAGTGGCCTGCCCAAGGGGGCTTGTGGCCTCTTCCAAGCAGGGCAAGGGGTCACCACAACATGAGGAACTGTATTAAAGAGTTGTGGCATTAGGAAGGTTGAGAACCACTGTTGCAGATTGTCTATGTACCCCTATCACAATAATTTGAATGATTATTTCGGAGAACATACCGGTATATCAAAACTAACATTACTGTATTTGTGCACGGATACTATGAGGTTTGCTGCAGGACTCCCCTATGCCAACAAACTAAACATTGCATTTTCAGTTAACTAAGAGACAAAACCAGATGCTGGGTAGAGAAGAGAACTCAAGCATAACCATGCTATTAAGAAAGGGCTGCTGATCCCCTCCCCCCACCAAGTCCCAATTACTGTCTTAGAACATCCACTATGTTCTATGGCTAACAGATGTCCGCCTGCCTTGCCTACTCAGAACCTCAGTTCTCAAGTTTGTGTTAAACACTTCAGTATTGAGCTTAAATGCACAAAGGCTAAAATCCAGTTCAGTTTTCCATGCATTTAATAGGATACACAGAAGTGCGTTTTTGCATTTCCAGGTTGCTTGTCGCATAACTGACTGCATAGCCAGAGAAGACTTAGTACGCAATGAATAGCCCGGAAAACTGCTTGCATGACTGTCCTTACACAAATGTATAAGTCTTCAGGATTTCAGTCAACAATTCTTGATTTAGAAGAGGGGTGCATAAAGCAAAGCCAATCTCACTGCACACTTCTCAAACCAGAGAGAAGAGTGACAATATAAACCTTCTTCACATTTACTCTTCCTTTTGTGCACCCAAATGCAGGAATACTGTTTATGGAACCTTCCCAGGGTGCAAGCAGAGCTGGTGAGTGGGTTATAACTGGGCTTGACATTATGCAATCTTCACAAATGGGATCAAGTCATTAAAGCTCACAAATAAAATTTTTAAAGGAGGTCTAAAAAGTTTAAGCGTTTTTGACATACCACGGTTTTAATAACAAATATTGCAGGAAAAAACTGAAATATTCATAATGTGTACTTAACATGATGTATTTTAGACATAGATAGCTGTTCCCACTGCAATCAGGAATCAGGCAATGTCCACCTGCACAATGTTCACAAAAGAGAACCCAGAAACCCCCTCTTGCTGTAACACTAAGTTTTCAGTTTTCTAAGTCCCCAACTGGCCTTTTTGCATAGTCTACGCCAGCTCTTGAATGACCTTTATGGATATCTCAAAAATCCCAACAAATTGACTGCTCAATTTGGCAAGAGCTTATTCCAAAGAACAAGCTAGCAAACTGAAACAACATATCAAGTATTTTAACCAAGATGAGTTGGATTATCAATAATCCCTAAGGATGGACAAAGAGATAAGCATGGGTTCTTTTCAGGAGAAAGGCAAGGTAACGTATTTTTGGATAAATACATTAAATAAATACATTACAGCTTCCTGTCAGAAACGGGCGATTCTCCACTAGATGACTAACAAGCAAGAAAACTGAACATAACAGTTGTATGAAAATATGAAATAAATAGGACAGTGAAGAAGGCCTGTCAAGAGAAGAGAAAGAATGTTGGATGGTTCCATCTATGGAACCAGCAGAAAAACACAAACAGGACAATTCTGAAGAACTGGACATTACCACAGCAGCAGGAAGAAGGGCATGGCGAGGATGGCAAGGGAACAGAGAAATAACATACATAATAATTTTCAAAATTCACAATCATAAATGTCTGTCCGGACCACTGCTTTCTCTCAAGACAAACTCAAGAGTTTCAATGTGCATCAATGTAATTAATATGAACCAATCCAGTAAAGGAAATTTCTTCAACACACTGTCAAAACTTTGTTATAACAGTCTGAATGAAAGAGAAACTATGATGGCTTTATTAATGTGGGGTAAAAATGTTCAAAATAAATAAATAAATAAATATAATTATATATCCTTCTGGGATATAAGGGTACAAACATTTTTAAGGGACAGGCATAACTAAAACAAAGACAGCAAGGAAATTAGCAAGTAGCAACGCCCTCTACATGGGGTTGCCCTTGACTCTCCTCCGGCGTTTGCAGCGGGTACAAAATGTGGCAGCCAGGCTGGTGGCGGGTGTGCGTCGTCATGACCACATCACCCCAGTTCTGGCTCGCCTGCATTGGTTGCCCGTTGCATCCCGGATCAGATTCAAGGTCTTGGTTTTAGTTTATAAAACCCTCCATGGCCTGGGCCCGGACTACCTGTCAGAGCGAATCGTCCAGCGATCAACCTCGGCCCGTCCAGTCCGGCAGTCGCGAGCGCACTCGCTTCGGGTTGCCACTCCTTGAGAGGCCCGGAAAACTTCCACACGCAACCGGGCCTTCTCGGTGGCAGCCCCTCCACTCTGGAATAGTCTCCCCAAGCGAAGTGCGCTCTGCAGATCCCTGCTGGCCTTCCATAAAGCGTTAAAAAACTCTGCTTTTCCGGGAGGCCTTCAGCGAGCTTGTGTAGGGTTTTTTTTCCTTTC
>JAWVWN010006242.1:0-37500 GCA_037367305.1 Phrynocephalus vlangalii | reverse complement strand
AGTACAAGTGACTTGATAACAACTCTTTAATGGGTGCATATCTAAATGAAGAACATCATTAGAAAAAAAAACCAAAAACAAATACCTGAAGACAAAACGTTTATTAAATACCTCATGGCACAGTGGTTAAAATGCTATACTGCAGCTAGAACTGTGCTCACAAACCGGGGTTCAATCCCAAGGAACTGGCTCATGGCTGGGCTCAGCCTTCTATCCTTTCAAGGTCAGTAAAAAAGTACCCAGCTTGCCGGAGAGGGGGCAATGTGTAGCCTGCATAAATAAAATGTAAAAATGCCCAGAGTGCTTTAAGCATGATGGGTATTATATAAGCAAAGACTTTTTTAAAAAAATAATCAAAACACTGGATGATGTACCCTACCACAAAATGAGAAATCTGATTTTGATTTTTGTGGACATCCTTTTTCAAAGTGAATCAAGGTTGGCAGCAGTAATTGCACCTCTTATTGTTTGTTTGCTTTTGGTCAGTGGAACCCGTCCAAGAGTCAAATAATCTAGACTGGAGTCAACATGTGGTCAATAGACCAAGAGTTGCCCATTATACTATAAACCAGTAGTTTTTCAACCTGTGGGTCCCCCAGATGTTTCCTGGACCACAACTCCCAGAAGCCTCCACCACTCGCTGTGCTGGAAGGGGTTTCTGAGAGTTGCAGTCCAGGAACAACTGGGGACCCACAGGTTGAGAACCACTGCTATAAACCAAGATCCAGTCCCAGATATACCCACACACCAACCTCATTCCCAGTGAGAGGGTAAGGAATTTTAGTTGGCTTGGCCAATGTCACTCCAAGAATGGAATGGGACAAAGAATATGTTACAAGAAACTCCTGAATATGAGTTTATAAAAACCTAACAGGAATTTGAATTCAGGAGAACTTCAGGCAGCCTAATGTTAATTCAGCTGTCCCTTGGTCATTCTGAGAAGTTGAGGTTACTTACACGTATTAACAAAAGCAGTATACTACAGTTACTATATTACCACTATCAAATCATTTGATTTTCAGATGCTGCCATGACAAATTCAGGGGAGGGTCTAACATAGTCACAGGTACAATTTGATCCTTATTTCTTGTTCACAGTATTAAAAATATAGCAAACTATCTAGCGATGAATCCTAAGGAAAGTCTTAGAGCGGAACAAAGCACTGTATGACCTGGGTCCTAGCTACCTCAAAGATCGAATCTCACAGTATGAACCCACTTGGGTGTTAGGATCATCAGGAGATACCTTTCTCCCATCTCAAAACCCTCACAGGCAAAATCTCGTGGGAAACTCATGAAAGGGCCTTCTCGACTCCTGCGCCCAGACTCTGGAACTCGCTCCCACTAGAGGCCAGGACTACCTCATCTCTGTTGTCTTCCGGAAGCAGGCAAAGACCTTTCTCTTCAGGCAAGCTTTCCTGAATGATGGACTACCGTTATGTGTCTTTTATATCAATCTATAGGTTCACATAGAGTTTGAGTTTATAATTAGGGTCCTTTTCCAAGGAGAAAGGCAGGGCAAAAATACTCTAAAAACAAAATAAAATAATTGAGTCACTGACAAATTTATCTCCTTTATATTGCTAACTCAAGCTTACTCCAATAAAAAGCTATCCTCTTTGATATGCTGTTTATCTCTCCTGCCGTTAATTTACACATTTCCCTACAAACACAAAGATCCATCATTCCCTTAATATTATGTGCACTTCTCCAATCTATGACGAGTTCCACTCTCTTAAGTTTTAAATAGGGTAGCCATGTTAGTCTTTTCAAGATTTTGCAGGCAAAATCAAAGAAAAAAACAAAACAAAACAAAAGACACCAAAAATGTGGCACTCTTAAATTTTGTTTCCTCTGAAGGAAATCATTACAGTTTTCATTAGGCAATACTGTACTTGGGTTTATTTACATCTCAAAAAGCTAACACATGGCAGACATGCACTCTGCCACCAACTTCTACAACCCTATAGAGTACAAACCTCTGCAATAACCACTGCTTAATATCCTCAAAATGGAGCAGCATTTCACCTTTTCCTGGTAAAATAAGTCATGGCCCTCCACCTCCTAACAATTAATTCTTCCTCATCAGAGCACCCCAAAAATGCTATTTCCAAGAAAAGGAAAGTCCTAACAACAGAGACCTGACCTGAAGAATTACAGCCATATTAAAGATAAATAAAATATTTTAAAAAACAAAAACTGAAAAAGCAAGTTATCCAGAATCTAGTGTCAGTTCGGAAACGGATGTACATAGGCAAATAAACATCTCCAGATGGTTTTTTTTAAAACCACGTGCACAGTCAAAAACTAAGGTTACTGTGGGCAGAGACAACACAATCAGTTGCAGTACCTTGTAAAAACAGACATATTTGTTGGGAGCTAAAACACCAAAGGACCCCTGAAGTTTCCTGTCCCTAAATAGCTTAAGAGTGGAAGTATATTTCCCTCCCTTTATTTTAAAATTTCGGGGCCGCCATAAGAAATAATCTGCTCCATTCACACCCCAAAGCAATCGGCGTTTTGGGAAGGCAAAGGCGACCACACGAGTTCCCGGGGGAGGGAGGATCGGTGTCCTTGCCCCAGGCCCTCCAACGCTTTCAACTCCATCCATCCCATCCCTCCGCGACGGCTTCAGGGGAACCGCTCTCCCAAGGTCGCCGCGAACCAAGGGGGGCCCACGCCAGAGGGGGGGGGCAAATGGGGGTGTCCTCCCCTGCCTGCTCGGCCTCGGGCTTTCCCCCTTTTTTTGCGGGCGAGGTGTGTGGGGGGGCGACGACGACTCACTTGCCCTCCTGGCAGTCGTAGAGCACGATGGAGTCGTCGTCGCTGCTGGAGATGACGGTCTCGCCGTTGGGGCTGAAGTCGAAGCAGTTGATCTTGTCCGAGTTCTCGCGGAAGACCTTCGCCACGCGGAAGCTCCGCAGCACGTTGTCCGTCAGCTTCATCCCGCCGCCGCCTCCGCCGCCGCCAGAAAGGGAAAGGGAAAGGGAAAGGGAAAGGGAGCCGGCAGGCCTGCGGGCTGGTAAAAAATGGGGCGGGGGGGGGTGCGGTAGGTAAAACCGCCGGGAAGGAGGCCCCGAGGCCGCCCCGAGACTGAAGAAACGGCCCTCGGGCGGAAAAAAAATCAAATACCAACCAACCAACCAACCGGCTGCGCCTTCAGGCGGGGTGCGGTTCAGGCTGTGGCGAGGAAGCGGAGGCGGGAGCGGAGGCGGCTCCAGCTATTGTGTCCGCCATTTTGCGGCTCGGGAGGGGAAAAGGGGGGGCGGGGGTAAGAGGGTGGGGGCCAAAAAAAAAAAAAAAAAACCCCACCACCACCACCCAACAGCCAGGAGGCGGCGAGGAAGGAAGATGCGCACGTACGCACCGGGAAAAATGTAGGGAATCGGAGGCCAGAGGCGGGCGTTACAAGGAGCGGCCGCGCGACCCTGGAGGGCTGCGTGCATGCTGGAAAAGGAGGCAAGGCAGGCAGGCAGGCAGGCGGGCAGGCGGGCAGGGGGGCAGGCAGGCTGGGTGAAGGAGCAATGCCTTGTGGGATATGGGGCGACCTCCCCCTTCCGTCGGAGCTGAAGACGCCGACAGGAGGGGTGCCGCAGTGCATGCTGGGTCTGGGGAGTTTAGGAGTTGGGGAGGGGGGGCAGCTGGCTGCCTCTCGCCCGCTCGCTTTGAGCTCTGCTGTCGTTGCTGCCGCCTCCTCCTCCTCTTCCTCCTCCTCTTCCTCCGGGGTTTGGGGGATGTTCTCGGTCAAGAGAGGCTGAGGCCATCCTCGCTGAGTCCCGACGAGGTCTTGGCAGCGGGGAAGCGACCCCCCCCCCCAAAAAAAACGGGGGCGGGAAGTAGAAAGGGTTGAGCAGTGTCTCCGTGTTAATGGCGGTAGATGCTGGCTCGTCGTGTTTTATGTAGAGACCTTTTGGTAGTGGGGCGGCTAAAAAAGTTTTGTAAATAAATAAATATATTTTTTTTTGTAAATAAAACGCAGTCGGTTCTTGCCTTGGGAATAAACTGTCACAGGGGTCTGGCTGCACGGGAGGACCACTCTCGGGAGTCGAGAAATCGAATAGTAATTAGGAGATGTCAAGTCAATTCAGAGTTATGACTCTTCCCAGAGGTTCCCAGAGTACAACATTCAGTGAAGTGGGTTCTTCGGGGCGGGGACGCCTTGGGGACTGCAATTTGTCACCCAGGCTGTCTGTCTCTCTCACACTGTAGAGAATCGAGCTTCTACCTAAGCGGTAAAGGAGAATTCTTCATAGTTATATGAAGTTAACCTTGGCCTGATCAATACTTCTCTTGTCTATTTCGGTATTCTCCAGTCTGTCACCCAGATTCTGCAGCCCACAGATCTAGCTGTTTGAACGCCTCTGTTGCAGCATAATTTAAGTCCAGCCCATAGGTTTCTGTACTTGATTGCACATCGTGCCCCTTGTGGAATAATGCCCGCAAGCCATGGGGTGAACTTGTCCAGCTAAGTGTTATTAGTACAGGATGGAATAATATACAGTGCATCACTTTCAGAATGTCCAAATCTGATCATGCCATTGAAGGAAGGGACATTTCAAAGTATTCCACCTAACAAATCTAAAGAAGTGGTGTTTAATCCAGGAGATCTTAACAGGATGATTTTTAATGCTCTATAAACGTACCACCTATTGTTACATTTGTTCAGTACAGTATATTATTTTGTTTGGACCACATGGCTACCCTTTACTTAAATAATACTGTACAGTACATTGTTTCTGGTTTGCAGGAATCCTGATGGGATTTTCAAATTATGTGAGTTGTTCAAAGAGTAGTATTACCATTTCTAACCCACAATGGGTTTGAACAGCAAGACAGATTTGAATCTGGGTCTTCCGAGTCCTAGTCAGACACTCTCAACTGCATTGCACTGCTTCAAATTTTGGTATGCTCTGCACAAACTGTATCGGATTGTGTCATTGTGTGTAAGCCATCATATTGCCCCAAGTGGTTTTCTGCCAGTGTCTCTGTAGTAGAAGTAGTAATGAAAATGCCTGATGGAATTGTACAGAATTGAGAAAGATGAAGGGTTGTAGCTCAGTGCCAGTCTAGTGTTTTGTTTTGTTTTTGCATGTTGTTGTGTATGTTGTGTCATTACAGTCGTGACCAAATCTTCGTGACCCCCATATCCGTGGAGTTTTCTTGGCAGGAGTACTGGAGTGGTTTGTCAGATCCTACTCCAGGTGCCTACAGCACCTGGTATTTCCTGGTGGTCTCCCATACAAGTACTAGCCAGGCCTGACCCTGCTTAGCTTCCGAAATCAGGTGAGATCGGATGTGCTTATAGCAGACCTTAAATCCAGTCCCCAGCATCTTCAGGTAGACCTGGGAAAGCATGTCTTGTAGATATATTTGTGCTGTGTTTGTGTGATAGCTGGAGTTGTGCACAGTATTAAAAGGATGGTCTCAGTCTCACAATTGATTATTTTGCCATGTTTGTATCCCTCTTAATGATCTGGTGAGGACTTGATTGAGATAATAACACAGGGATCTGCAGGTAGGCATAGGAAAGAATTATGTCTGATCTGAAGCCTTGAAGGGCTGCTGAGTTGATACTGTAACCTGGAGCTAGACAGATCAATAAGATAAGACACCTTATCCAGTTTGCCCTTTTCAGACTGCCACTGACTGAATAGCTTTTCTCCACATAGGTGTCAGGTGCAGCCCTAAAATCTCTTTCTTGGCTCAGTTATTAATTCTTATCCCATCTGTGTAGATTAGAAATTTAGGAGGGGGTTTGCTTCTACAAACAACACCCCCCCCTTACACACACATAAAAAGAGAACACACGCCATTTTAATACCTGTTCAGGTTGCAGGCATCCTTTGAGACCCCTTTGCTGTCCATTTTGCCTTTAAATCTTCTGAAATATTGAGTCATTCTCAAACCTGCTCATGTCATATATTCTAATTTGCATAAATGGCAAAATAGACAGTATACTTAATCGTTTAAGCCTTGTCTTATTCTTTTGTTAGTTGTTATCCCACTTCTGTGAAGTCGTGTCATTGTTTCTCTGTCAAGCCCCCACCTGCATTTTCTGCTTTGATTTGGCTTTTTGTTCATTTTTACTTTGTTCTTCTTACTTGCCCTTAGTTACTAGATTTTCCCTTATCTTTGCTGTCAGCACAAAGGTTTAAGGTAAATACCTTTATCTTGCCATTTGTCTAGCAGAATTAAAATAGAAACAATGCCTTAGTGAGAATGCTGTTAAAGAACAAGTTAGTGGTTAAAAAAGAAGTTAATTATAAGCCTGTAGTTAAATTTTATTTATTATTCAAAATGTTGAAAAAGGAAGTTATTATTGTTTCTAGGTTATAGCCTAAGATTAGCATAATATTGATGGAGGATGGCATGCAGAGATTTCTTTCAAATTAATGATTCATGCTGAAATGAGTGTATTAATGTTAGATAGTGTGACCACAGAAGGAATGTATGAAGCTGCTTTTCTCATGAGACAGCTTTTTAAAATTATTATATTATTAGAAAAATTCCTCTTTAAAAAATATTTTCATGATGTCCTTTCCCTATTTAAGAAGTGTCTTTGTTTCCTATTTAACATTTTTCATCCAATGTGTACCTCATTTTGATCACAGAACCTAATGTTAATTGCTACAGATTTGTGTTATTTTAAATTTTAATATCAGTACAGTCGTTGTTGAACTCACAAATCAGATGTGCCTTGAGATTCTGCCAGTAGTAGTCATTGTGTTCCGCCTGCTGTGGAAGGCATTATTGTCACTGCAAGAATGTGGTGTTCAGTTTTGTGGATGTTCTTAGATCCAGTTTTGTATCTTGAGGTACAGGTGGCCCAAGTGACTAGAAGTAGTTTTGATAAGTGCGGGCTGACTGATTCTTAAAATGATGATGATGATGATGATGATGATGATGATGATGATGATGATGATGATGATGATGATGATGATGATGATGATGATGGAATCATAGAATAGAGAAGTTGGAAGGGGCCTATCAGACCATCACGTCCAACCCCCTGCTGCATACAAAAAATAGAAATCAAAGGCTATCTGCCAGGGGGTTGTCCAAATTTCTCTTGAACGCCTCCAGTCTTGGAGCACTTGCCACCTCTGGAGGTAACTGGTTCCATGGCCATACTGCTAGAAGGGAGTTTTGGTGGGCAGGCATTGGTCTGCTAGTATCTGGTTGGATTATTGTACTGCTATTGTAGGTAGAGGACCTTTTGAGATGCTCTCAGAAACACAACTGGTTTAGAGTAGAATAGCAATAATGTGCCCTGAGATTGGGGAGGTATAATCGCATCATGGCTGGTGTTTTTCTGTTGCCAGTCCATTTCCCAGTCTGGTTGAAAGTGTTGGTATTATTCTTGAAATCCTAAATGGATTGGGGCTATGTTATCTGAAGGATCCACACTTTCCATACATGCTTGCTCCCGGTGCTTCTACCAAATGAGATTGGTGGGTACTTGGAGCAGGCAGGTATTTTCAGTAGTTATGCCCTGATTGTACTCTTAACTGCCTGCATTGCCCCCAAAGAAGATTCTCTTGGTGCCCATGCTGAGGAATGTTGACCTGACAAGGAGATTTTTAAAACTTCCCTCAGGCTTTTCAGATTATACTGTACTTTTATTTTTGTGTTTTGTAATTTTTGTGTAAACTGCACAACCTGGTGTACAGTTTATCATCGGCCTAGGATTTGCAATTTCGAGTAACTAACAGCACAGATATCACATTCCTGTGTTAATTAAACATGGTTACTTTGTCTTTTAGCTGTACTGTATCCTTACTTGGCCACAAATCCTATGCTAAGCAACAGGATTTCGGTCAGTTATTTGTATTCTTTGTGACTGAAGAAGTGGATTGCAATCCATGCAAGTTCAGACTGTGAAAAAATCTCTTTGTCTTCAAAATGCCACAATATGTCTTTTGCCCTCCTTTTTAAAATTTTGTCTACGTGATGAAGTAGATTAACATGGGTCCTTCTTTGGAAAGGATTTTGCCCTAGCAGTTGATATATACACATGCAAATCTAAAACAGTTAATGAAATTGTGAAAGAGTTTGTACTGCCATGAACAACGCACAGCTCAACTCTATACAAGTGAGTCATGTTGAGTTCCATGGAGCTTACTCCCAGGTATGTGAGCATAGGATGGCAATAACAGAATTAATCAAGTACCACAGCTGTATGGCTCCTCTGTAAAAGTCCTTCCAAAGAGCCCGATATACTAGATATGTGAAATAGTGAACCAAAATCCTCTCACACAGCGAATTGCTGTAAGACTGAGTTTGCAACACCTGCTGTCTAGAGAGATTTCTTAACTTATAGCAACTTGATTCCAAAAGTTATATATTTTGTGCAATTGGGGGAAGTTTATTTCAGCCAGCATGTTTAATTCCTGCTTCAATAACAAACTTATCCTAACTACTGGCAGTTACATATGACAGCTTCTTCCAAGTTTCCTCAAGACTGAAATCCTAAAGGCACTGGCAGTTAATGGAACTGTTGAGTAAATGTCCTTAAGGATGAAACAAAGTACAAATACCTTGCATCAGGGTGGAATTGAGTTAAATTTTAAAAATCTGATTTTTCAAAATAAAGTAATAATTGTAATGTAATAATGAACTTTCAGCACTCCACATGTTTTGGACCACAACTCCCACAGTCTTTTGTCATTGGCAGTACAGGTTTGGGATGCTGGTACCGTGTTTCCCTGAAAATAAGACAGTGTCTTATTTTAATTTTTGCTCCCAAAGATGCGCTAAGTCTTATTTTCAGGGGATGTCTTATTTTTCCATGAAGAAAAATACGGTACACATTTATTGTTATCTTATTATGGGGAGGCCTTATTTTCGGGGGATGCCTTATATTTCAGTGTGGGTCAAAACTGTAAGTAGGTCTTATTTTCAGGGGATGTCTTATTTTTGGGGAAACAGGGTAGTTGTGGTCAAAAAACATCTGGAGTGCCAAAAGTTTGCCACCACTGTCCTAGAGGGTGGGCAGTTACAATTACAGTATGTGAATCCAGCTATCAGGCTTACATAGGCTATTTTTCAACCAATAAATGTAATGCATGTGTACCTGACCAGCTGGCTTGTTACTTCGTCAGAGGTATCAGACCAAAGATCCTCAAAGGCTTTCAGAGTGTAGGAGTTTTTAAAGGAGGGGTTTTAATAGATCTACATTCCCAGCTCCCCGTGAGTTTTCATGGCTGAGTGGGCTTTCAAATCTAAAGAGTCTGAATCCCATTGCTTTATCCTCTGCATTGCACTGGGTACATCTTAGTTATTTCAAACATATACCATAAATGTGATGTGATAAACTGGTCTCATGTAGCACAGGAATGTCAAACAGCCACTCTTGTTGCCTTGTCAAGTCCGTTTTGATTTATGGTTATATAATGAATTAACTATCATAATCCCCCAAAGGTTCTTTCATTAACAGTCCTGCTCAGGACTTGCAAACTAAAAGCTGTGGCCTTCTTCACTAGGCTAATTCAACACACATTAGGTCTTTCTCTTTTCCTACTGCCTCACACTTTCCCTACGTGTCTTGGCTTTTCCAGTGAGTCTTCTCATAATGTGTCTGAAATAGAATAGCTTCACTTTTAGTAATTCTCACTAGTGAAAGTTCAGGCTTGGCATGGTTTAGAATTAACCTGTTTCGGGAAGTCTATAATGCCTGTGAAGTTCTTTTCTAATATCATATTTTGAATAAACCACATTTTCATGTGACTTTCCTGCATTCTCCACCTTTTGCATCCATGCATAATGATCAAGAATATAGTGTAGGAATGATTGTCAGTTACCTTCATCTCCAACAGCAAGGCCTTACACTGAAGGATATTCTCCAGTTCCTTTGGAGCCCCAGCGCTCTTCTGATTTCTTGTTCGCAGTTCTCATTTAGATTAAATATTAGCCAAGATATAGAGAATCTCTAAATCTTTGATTGCATGTCAGCATTAAAATTATATAATTCTTCTGTAACCCTGATTTTTAAATAGAGATTTGGTGCCTATGGGGGGAAATTGAAACATTCAGGGCAAAAGTACTTCTTCGTTTCTTTCCCATTTTCTATGTGACGTTCCCCCGGCCCCCCCCCTATATTTGTCATCCTCATTTTTTGGAGAGGGGTGTAATAGAGTGTCATCTGCTTAAATGAAATTATTGGTCCTTCTTCCAGCAATTGTCAACCTACCATCTCAATCTAATCCATCTCTTTCTATATGTTCTGCATATCGAATAAGCAATTGGGAATGTAAAATACAAGCATATTTAACACTTTTCCTAATTGGAATGTATTCTGTTTCCCCATAGTCTGTTCTAACAGTAGCTCTTATCCAGAGGATAGATCATGGGGCAGGTCAACTTAAAGCACACCCATTTCTTTTAGAATGATTCATAGCTTTTCAGGATCCTCACCATCAGCGGCTTTGCAAGAGTCTGTAAAGCACACATTGACTTTCTTTTTCTTTGGACATTCTTGGGTATGCTCCAGTAGCCAGTGTCTATTTGCAATATGATCTTGTTACGGCCCCCAGCCCATTCATCAGTTGCGGCACGTCAAAAAATCCACTAGGATCGCTCATCTTTGTAAGAAAAATAAGGAGACTCATGTAAGGAAGGGAACATTTATTATGGAACTATTTGCAGAGCCACCCAACAAGCCATATCAATCTTCATTAAATCTCTTTCTTCACCTTGTCAGTGATTCTTAGTCCTTGCCAGGAGGTTTTGCTTCACCCTTGGTGCCTTAAAGTTCTTAGTCAAACATGGCGGGGGGGGGGAGAGTGATAAATTATCCACCTGATAAGTCCTGTGGAATAGATCCTAAGAGAGTAGCTGTCCTTCTTTTAAGTCCTCTTCCACCTGGTGCATCTTATGCATTGTCTCTGACATGCCACTGCCTCAACTCAGTGGGTGTTGGGACTGGTCACTCCCAGTCCAGGCTCTCTTGTTTTCAGAGGATAGATCCTCTGGCTGACCGACCTTTGGGTCAGACTTTTCGTGATCACATCAAGAATCCTTGCTCCCTGAAACCCTACTTGCCCCTCAGCACCAGGTCTCAGAAGGGGACGATTGGTGATAAAGAACAAGTCTGCAAAGTAAGAAGAGATGGCTTGGCAGTCAGCTGCCTTTCTGTATCTTGAGGCACCGGCCCATTCTTCAGTTCCACTTTCCAGCACCTCTCTTTCTTCGGCAACCTGCAGCTCCATTTCCCCCAACCACTCAGTTCCTCCTTTAATAGCTTCTTTTTGGTGAAAATGCCCAGAGAGATGTCCCACTTCTCAGGAGTTGTCTCTTAAATGGCTGGAGTCATCAACACACACCATCTCTCAGTGGTGCTCTGGCAAAGGGTACCATTCCATGCTTTTTCTGTTTGCTTAAGGGATCAGAAAGGGAAAGGGAGGAATATTGTGGGGATAACATGACGCTTCACTCCATCTCAGTTTTTTCCCAATAGATAGCCTGTGACTCTAGGGAGGGAGGGGGACAGGATTCCAGCGTGAAAGTGATAAACAAATAGTAAAGGAATGTCTGATTGCTTGAATTAGTTCAAATTCCCAGGGACGGGTGAACTTCATCCAAGAATATTGAAGGGACTATCTGATGAGATATCAGAACCACTGTCTAATACAGTATTTCCTTGAAATCATGGAAGATGAATGAAGTGCCAGATAACCTGAAGAGGACTAACTGTGTCCCTATCTTCAAAAAGGAGGGGGGAAAGGAGGAGCCTGGGAGCTACAGACCAGTCAGCCTGACATCAATCCCAGGGAAAATTCTAGAGCAGATTATAAAGCAGTTGCTCTTAATAATCTGCAAACATCTTGAAAACCACACAGTAATAACTTGTAGAATAGCTAATTCCTGGAATACAGACAGAATGTTTTTTAAAAAGCTTGATAGATTTGAGCAGTGGGCTGAAAACAACACAATGATTGTTTTTAAAACATATGGAAGAACAGCCTATACACACACCTATAAGATACTTGTAGGGATACTTGTCTCAGCAATAGTACAAGTAAGAAGGATCTTATATATATTGTGGAACACAAGCTGAATATGAGCCAGCAGTGTAATATGGTGGCAAAAAAGGCAAATACTAATTTAGGCTGCATTAACAGAAGTATTGTCTCCAAATCCCCTGAAGTACTATTTCCCTTCTGTTTGGCACTGGTTAGTCCTTGCCTAGAACTCTTGTTCTCATTATTGGAGTCCCCAGATGTGCTTGGACTGTAACTCCCAGAAGCCTTCACTCTCAACTAGAGGCAAGAGTTTCTGGGAGCTGCAGTCCAAGAACATCTGGGGACGCCAAGAATGAAAACCATTAATCTAAAGTGCAGTGTCCAGAACTGGTCACAGCATATTAAGAGGGATGCTGACAAACTGGAACAGTTCAGAGGAAGGCAACCAGGATGATTAATGGATTGAAAGCCAAGCCCTGTGAGGAGAGGCTGAAGGAACTGCCCAGAGTAGCCATGTAGCTAGATGGAATTGTATAAAAAATAAATAAATAAATAAAATAATAATAAATATGTTTAGCCTTGAGAACTAAAGACCAAGGGGGTGGAAGATAGGATAGCACTTTTCAAATCCTCAAGAGATTGGCGTACAGAAGAAGGGTTGGATCTGTTCTAAATGATGCCAGTCGCAGGACATGTAATAGCTCAAGTTAAAGGATACCAAGATGTGGTAAAATGTCACAAAAAGCTTCATAACGGTTAAAGCAGCACAACAAGGGAACCAGTTACCTTGGTAAGTCCTGAGTGTTCCAATGCTGGAGGCATTCAATAGAAAATTAAACAATTATTTGTCAGACATAATTGGATTAGGGGCAACCCCAAATCAATGGCTTTATAAAGTCTTCCAGCTCCATCTTTGGTGCCTCTTTTCTGAATTCATCTTGGACAGCTGGGGTTTCATACTCAGTATAGCACAAAAGTTTTTGTTTTGACACCAAAACAAATCAGCATGCAGAGAAACCTTCTCTCCCTCCCCCCACACCCCAATTATAGATTGCATGGCATTTAAACTATTTCTCAATGAAATCAAACCACTTCCTGGTGAGAAACCCTTTCTAAACATATTTGTTTATGTCCTGAAAAGACACGTCAGAAGGACAAAACCAAACCATAAAATAGCATTTGTTGTGGTGGTGGTGTTCAGTTGTTCAGTCGTGTCTCACTCTTCGTGACCCCATGGACCAGAGCTCGCCAGGCCTTCCTATCTTCCACTGCCTCCCGGAGTTTGGTCAGATCCATGTTGGTTGCATCGATGACACTGTCCAACCATCTCATTCTCTACTGTCCCCTTTTCCTTTTGCCTTCAGTCTTTCCCACCAACATCAGGGACTTTGCCAGGGAGTCCTCTCTCCTCATGAGGTGACCAAAGTACTGGAGCCTCAGCTTCAACATCTGTCCTTTCAGTCTAGGGGACTCTGCCCCTTTGAATCCAGTTTGCTGACCAGGTCTCGTTTTTGCTGACTGTATAGAGCTCCTCCATCTTTGGCCACAGAGAACATAATCAATCTGATCAAAATGTCCCTCCTTCCTGTCTTGGAGGCCAGTTTCTCAGTACAAATTATCTGAAGCAAGATGTCTGTGAAGATTCCCAGTCATCCAGTTGAGTTTATCTGGAAGTTGAGTCATGGCTACTAGACTTCTTTTTCTTGAGAGATAGAAACATTTCAGCTTCATCAGTCTGAATACATCTAGTGTGAGTCCTCCATCTTATAGTCAGCTTTGACCTCTTGTCACCCTGGTCTGAAATACGCTCTAAGATGAACAATAGCCTGAATAGGCTTGTTAGATAGACAATAGTATCCATAGCCTTAAGGTGAACAATGGCCTAAGGCGCTGAAACCTATCAAGAATGGGTCAGTAGCTATGGCCTTGGTGGTGATGGCTTTTTTATTTGTCTGGGTATTGTTGAAAGCATACCCTGATAAGTAGCAGATAGACTATGCCTGAGGCCCTCACCTCTGTTGAGGGGGGGTTCAATGCTCACATGAATGGCTTCCTGACTCCTTTCTCAAACCACCTCTCTTCTCTGACTAATATGTGTACATCCTCATCTTTGAATGAGTGCCCTTTGTCCTTCAAATGAAGGTGTACTGCTGATTCTGGTCCTGAGCTGTTACCCCTCCTATGTTGGGCCATCCTTCTGTTTAATGGCCGTTTAGTTTCTTCAATGTTGAGGTCTGCACACTCTTCACGGCATTGGACAGCATATACTATACTGTATATACAATATTGCTCCTTTTTTGTTTTGGTATCAGATCCTTTGGGTGGACAAGTCTCTGCGTTAGTGTGTTTGTGGGTTTGAAATAAACAGGGATGTGGTGTTTGCCAAACATCCATCCATTACAGCACAAAGTAGGAGTCATCAGGACCCTAAGCCACAGAGCAAAGAGCATCCCCACCTCCACAGAAGCCAAGAAGAAGGAAGACCATTCTCCTGAAGACGGCACTTAAGGCCTTTGGATATCCAAAGTGGCCCTTCAACGAAGCAGTGTGCTGACCCAGAAGAACAAAGGATCACCCTGAGACCCAGACCCAACGGAAGAACCTGGTCATTCCCTACATGGCTGGAGTATCTGAGAAGCTTAAAAGGATTTTTGGCAATCACCACATCCCATAGCTAAATACTTTATAGGTTTCAGCACCTGAAGCCATTGTTTACCTTAAGGCTATGGATACTATTGTCTACCTAACAAGCCTATTCAGGCTATTGTTCATCTTTTGAGCCTATTTCAGACCAGGGTGACAAGAGGTCAAAGCTGACTATAAGATTTGGAGGACTTGCACTAGCTGTATTCAGACTGAGGAAGCTGTTTGGATGAGCAGCGAAACGTTTCTATCTCAAGAAAAAGAAGTCCAGTTGCCATGACTCAACTTCCAGATATCTGAAGCAAGGTTTTAGACAAAGTCTTGTTATTTACTGAATTTGTAATTTCTTAATTTTGCAGCTGTTTCGGGTGCAGTGGATGCTATCATTTATATGATGTATTACACAGTATATGCCTATGGGATTGAGTGTTGATTCATAATTAATTAGAATGCCTCTTTGCAGCATGGATTTATACCAACTATAGTGGATTTAAGGGGGAATTAGGAAAGATCTCCATCCTCCTCATATATTGAAGCTTGAGACAGAGTCACAGTGAATCTTCAGGAAACAAAAACATACCACGATGATGTATTGAAATTAATATGCAGATTAGGACTGGTATTCATTAATGGCAGCTTATGAAGTTTTCATTTAAAGAAGATTAATCTAAGCCCTTCACAGTCCCCAAGCAATCATGTTCCGGAAGAAGCAATTCTCAGCAGATCTTTCCAAAAGATTAATGATGGTTTCTGGGTCCATTCTCCAAACAGACGCTTCGAAGCTGAACATGGACAAACAGAAAAACTATAGTTTCTTTGCGCGGGGGTGGGGGGAGTAAGGTGGGCTGGTCATTGAGAGTCCTTGCCAAAATTCCAAAGAGCTGCTCCGGAAAAAAAAACTTGAATTTGGCTCTGATGATCAATTATGCTTAGTTCTGGACTTGCTGAAGCAACTGTCTCGTGGCCCAGGCAGGCACAGCCGCGGCCACATCAAGAAAAAGCAGGCAGCGATATGCTCCCAAATGTTCTCGCTCCCACGTGTCAACAGACCCACATGCATGCGCATGCAGTTTAGGGACATGGGAATGAGAGGATGCAAAAAGTGCTGTGCACACATGGCAAATTGTGTGCTGTGTTGGACAAAAGTGGAACAGTTGTGTCATGAATGCCAGCAGAGTTTCTGGTTGCAGCAGAATAGTTTTTATTTTGTTCTAAACTCTCACAGAAAGAAATCACTGATCAGCAGACCGGCCCTTAGCACTGGACTGCCAGATTCTTCCTGGTAGCAGAGTTTGGTTGAACTTTGCTTTCTCCATTTTAAAAAAAAACAATCTTGCATAGGAAGGCACCAGAGAAGTATTGAGCTGGTCTCTGGGGCCTGCATATTGCAGAAACTTGCATTTCAGTGATACAGTGTTCATCAGATGAAGATCCTTAAAGTGATTTTGGAACATGTAAAAAAAGGGAAAAACTTGTCCGTTTCAGATTAGAAGGGGAGAGAGAGAGAGCAAAGGTTTTCACCTCCTGGTTGTCCACATTCACCTGGAAAGAACACCAGTTGTTCCTGGATCCATAAGCTTCTAATTACAAACTTAATAAGGACCATAAGGTGCTCCACATTGTTTACAAAAAGCCAAGAAAATGGTTCTTAAAAGATCAGATGGGAGAATGGTGGGAGGATAAACCCTCATAAGGACCTCAACCTTCTAAGAAAGCCTAAAGACATAACAAAACAAAACAAAAACAATTAAGTGACCCAAATCTTATATTGCAGTTAGTAATGTGTTACTTGTTGGGATAAAAAAAACCCTGAAGACACAAAGAAGAAAGTGAAGTATAAAACATAAACTTTATCTAAGTCTCTTAGGGAAAAGGTAAATGGGACATTCATATTAAAACAACAAATAGTAACCGTACATAACAAGCCTACCAAAAGACAAAGTAAAACAAGTAAGACGACGGCAGCTCAGGCAATGCCCATGAAGTCAGGCAAATGCTCACAGTCTGCCTCGCTCTGACTGTCAATGGGCATGACTGCAGGTTAGAAAGAAACGAAAGAAGGGCTGTGAACAGGCAGGGTCAATTCCTTTTGTAGAGCCATACTAGTTAAAGAGACAGGACTCGTTGGTTCACAGTTCCAGGTGCAGTCCACCTGACATTAACCCTTGTCTAATGTCTGAATGTAGATCTTGCCACATTCCAACACTACTTACATTAGGAACGCAATACTGGGCAGAGCAGTTATCAATAAGATGGGTTGAATACGTCTACCAATGTGTTTGAGTAAATGCTGAGCTACTTTGCCCTTGCTAACTGAAATTTTCCAGCCGTTTTCAATTGCAGCTACCGTAAGAGCCCATGGGTTCAGTCTACAACGCAGAAATCCTGTTCATCAGAAACAACAGAGTCTTGTGGTATCTTAAAGACGAGCTCTTGTTCGGTGTAAGCTTCATTGACTATAGCCAGTTAGTTCAGGGGCATGAAAGTATATACAGTGGACCCTTGTATAACAAACAGTTTGTATAACATAAAATCTGTACAACATAAAAAATTCTGGAGATAGGGGAAATTTGCTTAACAGAATTGCCTATGGGGAAAATCTGTACAACATAAAATGGGATTACACCATTTTCAATGCATTCCTATGGGGATTTGTATAAAGGAAAATTTGCTTAACATAATTCCATTTGGAACGAATTAATTCCTTTATACAAGGTACCACTGTACACATATATTATGAACATAGAGAGGAGGGAAATATAAATGGTAATGGAAGTGCAAATGGTCTAGTTTGGGATGGTCTTATCTGTGGTCATTAAAGATCATTGGCAAACTTAGGATCCCCTCCCCCAATCTTAACGATCGTCATTAAGAGCCATTCAGGGCTAGCTGGTGGCGACAAATGCTTCCAAGAATAGTTAAGCAGATGAATAAGAGGCCTTTTACTGTATTTGTGAGATGGAAGAGCTCAATTTACATTTGTGTGACATCAAGTCCCTCCTTGCCTATAGGGATCTCCAGAATGAATGATCTCTGGAAGTCATGAACAGCCTCATTATGGTCTTGCATACTAATACTTTTGACTTTCCTTATTATTATTATTATTATTATTATTATTATTATTATTATTATTATTATTATTATTATTATTATTATTATTAGTAGTAGTAGTAGTAGTAGTAGTAGTAGTAGTAGTAGTAGTACACAGCAAAGATAACTATCCTGGATTTTGTATTACCAATCACTAGTCGAACGCTTCCCAAGTGTTTAGGACTATGTGATGTATCAGCGAATTATGTGAACAGATCCCAGTAAGGTGGCCTTCTTCAGCTGACTGATGGTGACTTTGTCCAACTCCAATTTCTTCTAAATACTTGCTTAGCTATTTAGGCACTGCACCCAGCCTGCCGATTACCACTGGGACCACCTGTACCGGTTTATGCCGGAGTCTCTGTGAAGTTCAATTTTCAGATCCCGATATCTGGTAATTTTTTTCAAGTTGTTTCTCGGTATAGCAACATCACCTGGTATAGCACATCAATGATCCACACTTTTTTTCTTCTCCACAATCACAATATCCAGGATATTATGATATTCCTGGTCAGCTAATCGTAATTCAGTTATCTTGGAGTTTGGATATTCTTGTTTCCATAATTGATGCATCCGCTTTTGGTAGCCTTGTTTTCCAGGTTCTGCTCTATAATAGCATGTCATGATTGCCCGATTCTCTGGTAAAGTATATTTCTGCCGCTTCTGAGATGGTTCAACTTCCAGTAACTCTATAGGCCCATGCCCTGGTTGCTCAGCAATGGGACCCGTGATCTGTAGCCCATTTATCGACAGATGTCCAGGTTCATCAACACCCATCACGGTCCTTGTTAACCCGGGCGACGACCGAGCCGGTATAGGCTTCTTTTGATTATATTCCACCATGATTCATGGGTTGTTGGGTACACTTAGTTCTGTTCCTCAGTCGAGACCTCTCTGGTATGGTTGGACCTACTGGAGCAGTTAAGCCCTCCACCACGACAAGGCGGCACCCTTGGAGGGATGATGATGATGATGATGATGATGATGATGATGATGATGATACCGCCCCCTTAGTGCAAACTGCACTACCTGGGTGGTTATTAAATGAAATCTTTTTAGGTCTTCCTCTTTTCCTGCTTCGTTCAACTCTTCTGTGCATTATTTTTCCAGTGACTTCTTTTCTCTTTTTGTGTTGAGTCCTAATATGATAGCTTCCGTTTGGTCCTTTATCTTGCACTGCATTTGTGCTGCCCAGACATGTGATCCTTTCTACCTCCAGCTAGTCACTGGGACCTCTTATTTAATGGCACGGTGCCTTGCTGTTGGAAAATCTGTCACTAAAATTACAACCCTGTGCTTTGAGGATGGTCGATGAGGACCTTTGGCCTAAGAGACTTTTCTAAGGGTTTGTTTTACACCACGCCCGTCGCTTGGTTTGTCTGATTCCCTAAGGGAAAGCAGATGACTTCTGAGCAAGCACTGGTCTATAAATGATTAACCTCCTCATCTGATCCATCTGACTGCTTGGAGGAGAAGACCTCTGGACCTTTCCTGGGAGAGCAACCAATCTGTACTGCAGGAAGCCATGGCAAGAAAATGGCCTGGCTTGCAGGCAGCGTTTGAGTTAGGCAGGTATGCTGGCTGGGTGGAGAGAAACCCACCACATTATCCCCTGGCTCTTTTTTACCTTTCCTTTCAAATCATGGCTCAGATTCTGTTTCTTCTTTATTGCAGGTCTGCTGTGGCTGAGTCATGATTCAGGCCCCGGCCTGTACCCTCAAGAGCTGGTCGGTCCTTGGCAGAGCCTGCCGGCAACCCACCTCCCATTCCACCAGGGAGGCATCGTCTCTCAAAATGGCCCTCAAGGAGCATGGGTTGCATTTTTTCCGCAGTGCGGTTGACACTGTCCTACCAGGGCCCATGCTGAAGAAGGCCCTGGTGCTAGAGACCAAAGGACGCCCTCGGCTTGTGTTGCATGGGCAGCCTTTTGAACTGAAGAAGAACTTGTATTTGGTTGGCTTTGGGAAGGCTGTCCTGGGCATGGCCGCTGCAGCAGAGGAGATCCTTGGAGACCACCTTGTTCGGGGAGTAATTAGCGTCCCTCAAGGCATCCAAGAAACCCTGCGGCGCAGAGGGATGAGGTGAGGATGTCAGGCCTTTGCTCTAAGGCAGACATGTCCCAACTTTGGCCCTCCAGATGTTTTGGACCACAACTCCCACAGTCCTTTGCCATTGGCAATACAGGCTTGGAATTCTGGGAGTTGTGGTCCAAAACATCAGGAGGGCCAAAGTTTGGTTGGTACTGTGAATACATGTATATGTCCTCAGTCAAGAGCAGAACTCGGAATTTGGGGGCCAAGCTGGCAGCAGGATAGAATACAGTTCCTCTAATCCTTCTGCTGGCCTAACCAGCAGTTGTTGGCAGTGATGCCTGGGGAAATCTGGACATTCTAGTCCAGAAAGTAACTTTCCCTAGCTCTGGTCTTAACATTTATTGTCTGAGTTTTGATCATCCCTTGGAAACCAGCCCTCCTTCCATGCATGCCTGACAAGCAGTCCTTACAGGGTACGGCTGTGTCTAACCCATGAGCTGAACAGCCGTCGCCTTGTTGAGTTATGAAACCTGTTGGTTCCTTGGTTAATTAGGAAGGGAGCACATTGCACTGTCCTGTGCATCCTTCATAGGGCTGTCCCATGGTAGGTCAGGCACAGCTCAGAAGGTTATTTGATCGCCCTTTTCCGTTCACATAGACAGATGTTGCTGAAGCCCCAGAGTCGCATCCAGGTCATGGAAGGAGCAAAGAACAACATGCCTGACAGAGAAGCTCTGGAGGCAGCAAGCGCCATCAAGGAGTTGGCTGAGGGCCTGACGGCGGAAGACCTCCTCCTAGTGCTGATCTCGGGTAAGGCTTGAGGTTGGGGGTGATTGGTGATCCTGGCATGGGGACCGCCTTTTGCTAAGAAACCCTCTTTTTAAGGTCTCCCCTTTGCTTCCCCCTCTCTCTCCTTTTCCCCTTGGCTAAGTGGGGTTCTCTTTTCCATTGCTTGTGCCTGGAAGACGCCACTCCATCCCCATGCCTTAGCAAACTAGGTCAAGTGGTCTGCTGCAAAGAGCGCAGAAACTGGAGCACCGAGTGCCTCCGTGTCGTTCTCAGTGTGTCTCCCTCTCTCTCGCAGCAGCAGCAGCAGCAGCAGCTTCACGGTATGTGTTGTGAGCGTGTGCTCTCCGCTCAGCAGGACGGTGGCACTTGCCTCCGCAACATCGCTGGTGGCCCCTCTCTGCTCTGCTCTGCTCTGCTTGTTTTGGAAGTGAGGTCATGACTGACCCAGGGAGCCCTGCCCATCACCTGTCCTCCGCTTTGGTTTTCTTCACCCCCCGCGGAGGGCTGCACCGTGGAGAGGCCTCCTGAAAGGCAGTAACTGCAAAGATGAAAGGCACTGCGATGTGGAAGGCTACGATTTCACCTCCCTGCAGCAGACCTTTGAGTTAGCTTGCTAAAATAGATTTTGTCATAAGAGATTCTCCCCCCCCCCCCCCGCCTTGTTCTTTTTATTCTATGCTTGTTAGTTTTTACTGTGTTGTGTAAAGTAGCTGATTGGGAGAGCTCAGTCTGAATGGCAGGCTGTTAAGTCATCTCCGAACTTGAGGCTCAGAAAGCCCTGCTGTGGCTTTTTCCTTGGCTTCTTGAAGCAGCAAAGCCCGGTTCCTCCAGGGGGTGGCAGCCCTGAATCAGATAAAGCAAAGCCAAACAAATCGGTGCCATTCCAAGTGCTGGGACTGGCGGTGGCAGTGGGGGAACTACCCCAGAGAAGGGTTTGAGGAACTTGTCAGCAATCTGCTCTGAATAGGATCGGGAGGTATTGAATTGTGTGTGTGTGTGTGCATGTGCGCGCGCACGTGTGCATGCCTGCATGTGTACATGCATGCATGTGCGTGCTGGGGCATGTTTTCATCATGTAACATGGCTCATTCTTCTTTTTACCAGGCATCTCAGGGAGCTGAAGCCTGTATAGCTGTTTAGAATCGGTTCTCCTGGAGGGCCCTGCTCACGAATTATATTTTATTTTTATCATACTATCAAGCCAACATGTAGTAAGGAAGCCAATGAATGTGGTCATGATAGGGACGAGAGAAGGATAGCACCAGGAACAAGCTACTTCCATGCTCTTCAGAATGTATTTCAAAGTGTTCTGCTTATTTCCCATAAATGATGCCAACTTCATGTGTTAGATGAGACTGAAGTGAGCACTGTTGTGTATCAGACTTAAGGAAACGCACCTTATAATATTAAATGTCAGCTGATTTTCACCCATCCTCTACACAACACAGCCCTAATTCAGTATCTCCATAGTTATCAGCCACTGGAGGAGGAGGAGGAGGAGGAGGAGGAGGAGATGTGTCACAGAGAATGCCCAAGCCTAGATATTTCTGGGCATGCAAGAGGGAAGAATCCCAGGTCTGGAAGGCAGCTGCCTGCACCCCAGAGCACTCGCCCGTGTACCAGAACAGTTTGTGCTTTGATGTATGATGATGGAGTGAAGGAGTTGCTACAGGACTGGGATGTCAGCTTCAGTAGTGATATGGGCACAGAGCAGATGGTCTCTGAACTATATGCACTCTACATGTGTCGCACCATCCATGGATCATTATTGTGGACAGTATCAACGTATGTGGGCTCATGTACACGTGCCTATACAATCATCAGTGTTGCCTTAGTCAGCCTACGGATGGCTCCTCCTCAGGATGGTTCGGTGTGTTCTCCTCAATCCGCCTCAGCGGTGGTGGATGTCTTGTAGCTATGGGTGAAAAAATTCTGCCACATTATTCAATATTCTTTTTGTTTTTGAGAATCGTTCAGTGGCAATTTCTTCCATTTCCCGTTTGGAACATATTTCTAGGCTCCTAAAATATGCCATTGCTTGTTCTCCTCTTCTAGAAGCCAGTTCAAAAGCTTCCAGGTGAGAAAAACACCCGCTCTGGCTACTGTTCCATCTTACCTAGGTTCATGGTGATGGATGAAATGTTGTACTATTTCATTGTTTTTCGGGGTTGTCACCTTCTACAGAAGCAATGTCTCAAAACACAGAGCATTTATCATTTAATGGTCGCTTTTGAACTGACAGAGCTGCAAGGTTGACCTTAACTCTTTTCGCAACTCTCTTGATCATTTCTCTCCACGGTCATCTTTTTAGTTGTGATCACACGTCCTCTGCTCTGGCTGCAGAGGTGTCTCAGGAAGGCCTGAGCTATTTCCCCCTCTTTGTTGACCCTCTCTTTCCGAGTCACCTGTGACACTTGCCATAAGCTTTTAGTTGCAGTTCATCTCTTTTTTTATATTTTGCTTGGAACGGCACTGTTTTTCTCTCCAAAGGTGTTGCTCATTGTGAATGAGGTCAATACAGTTTTGAGAACTGCAAAGTCCCCCTCTCTTATTTTCTCTCCCCCCTTCTCTCGTTTGAGGCCAACCTGTTCAACCTGATCCCCTTTTGATGTTTTTGATTCCATTGCAACTTCCATTACTACTTGCCTCTGGCTGTGCTATTGAAAGTGAGGTGTAATGAAATCCAAAACATCTGGACAGTGGCAAGTCAGGGAAGGTGACTCACTTCTCTTCTCTCTAGGTTAGGGTGAAAAACTCAGGCAGGATAGAAAGCAGCGGTTATCATGGGCCTTCAATATTAATTGCAAAACCCATTGATTAATAAACAGTTTCATCTGCCAAATGGCCTTTCAAACCTTGAACAGAGTTGTTGAAACTTGAGTATCAAACTGGACGTGCAATGGCATTTTGCTACTAATTCAGAAGTTGAGTCATGACAACAGGGCTTCTTTTGTTGTCAGACTAAGGGCGTTTATACACGACCCCCAAACTCCGGGGCAAATGGCTCCCAGCTCCGGAGATTAAAAATGTTTACCCACCAGCTCCGGAGTTAACAGGAAATTAAGTGCGACCCCGCCCACTTTAGCGCGTCCCAGCGCAGCTTTCAGGTACCTGCTTTTTGGATGTGACAAATATTTGATCCGGTGTAAGGATAGTGAGTGCGGGGCTCTCCTGGCTTCTGTTTGTTCTTTTTTTGTGCTCCGCCCCTTTAAGAGATCTGAATGCTGCCAGGAACAAAACGGAGGTAAACCGGCATTCTTTCTTTTTTCTCCCTCCCTCAGGCAGCCAGCAACCAGGAAGTGCGGAGGGGGGTGGGGACAGAGGAAGAGCGATGAACCCCTAAGATCTCTGGTCCGAATTTAAGTGGCCAGCGGATCTTAGGGGTCGTGTAAAAAGGCCCTAAACTATTTCACCACTCATCCAAGTACAGTAGTAGCTTCTTTAGTCTGGGGACGGTTGGTTGGAGACCTCCACGTTATCCTCCATGTTGGTTTCACTTCACCCTGCCCTGAATAAGCTCATTAGATGAACAATCACCAGAGGTTTGGGAAAATCACACCTCCGCTGCCGTTCCCACACCCATTAAACATGGGCCATTAGCAGGGGCCTTCCCGGTGGAGAAGTGAAGTGGTCCTGATTATTATGGAGACAGATGAAAGGACAGCATAATAGATTGCTGCCACCGCTACATTGTTTAAAAAAAATCCCATTGCTTCCCTTCTTCTCTGCAGATTTTCCTCTAGCTAGGCCTACATTACCTCCTCCTGTTCGGCACTCTTCTATCTTGATTGCAAATGCTGGCAAACTGTTAATTCTACTTGGCTCTTCTCCATTGCTGCTGGCTACCACCTCCTATAGCCTTCAGACTCCTGGATATCTGAACTGCTGATTTAAAGGGAAATGGTGGGAGATACTGATGCTGAAGGCAAGCGGTAGCATCCACTTGGCTCTTACTAAGGGTTCTGCTGCCTAGCCCTACAACCATCCTTGGCTGAATACAGTGGACCTTCGTATAACAAAGGGTTTGTATAACATAACATCTGTACAACATAAAAAATTCCGGAGATAGGGGAAATTTGCTTAACAGAATCGCCTAGGGGGCGAATCTGTACAACATAAAAATGGTTGTGATTAGGGATTACTCTGTTTTCAATGCATTCCTATGGGAAATTTGTATAAAGGAAAATTTGCTTAACATAATTTCATTTGGAACGAATTAATTCCTTTATACAAGGTACCACTGTACTTTGTGTGAGGTGTGATATGGTTGCCGCAGGCCACTTGGCAGGCTTCAAATTCTAGTAAGATCCCAACACCTTATATAAAACACCCGTGTTTCGGGTCTTAACAAGAGGAGGAGCCCTTAGGTTTGGTGCAGTGAAAACAATAACATGTCCCGCCCACCAAGACATGCCGGCAGCCTGATCTTAGAGCTCTGTGCCGCGATCTAAAAAGAGCTTTAAAACTACTGTTTAAATGCCGTGCTGCCGTGAGTAATGCATCAATAAATTACTTGGGTGTCGGGAGAAGCAATATATGTGTTTTTCTAGACAAGATAAGCTTGATTTATAAGCAAAGGAGATACTTTCAGTTTTGCCTGCTTGATTCTGCTGGCCGCAGGCTGTTCAGGAAACTGCATCCCAGAGGCTTGGAAAGTTACCAGATGATTACAAACAGTTTGGACCTTCTGATGCCTGCTTTTGTCTAATTATATGCCGGGTAAGAGAGCAAAAAAGAAACTCCAGCCAATAGGTTGGACTAGGAAATTATCTGATACAACACACAATCGCCCAGCTCTGCAGCGTGTCGAGCAGCCCCCAGACGACGGAGGGGTAAAAATGGCGTCAGGATCTGAGAAGGGAAAGAGGGAGACTACTCCTCCTCCCACAGATCAAGACTTCATGAAGGAACTGCGTTTAATGAGGACGGAGCTAGCTAGCATCATGAGTGTTAATCAACAGGACGTGATACATAGAATGGATGGCCTTTCAAAGGATCTTCAAAGCACTAAACAAGATTTATCACATGAAATAAAGTTAAATGGCCAGCGGCTTGATAATTTGGCAGGAGAATTTAAAAACCTGGAGATACGTGTAACGGAAAATGAAACTAAAATTAACTCCCAGAAGCAAGCTTTACTCAAAACTAATATGAAACTGACTTACATTGAAGATTATTCCCGCAGGCTGAATGCCAAACTGATTAATTTTGTTATTCAAAACAAGGGGGCATCATTAAAACAGGAAGTTTTAACCTGGTTTAACTCCTTTCTGCCCAAACAACTAGAGGACGACGATTTGGAGAGAGTTCATTATTTGGGCAAGTCAAGAGATGGGGCCCCAAAACCAGTGATAGTAAGATTTGCTTCTTATGTAAATAAAGAGCGTCTTATGTCTTCAATTAGAGCCAATCCTAATATTCTGAAGAGAGGAGATGCAACTGTGCAAGTTTTTCAAGATTTTTCTAAAGAAACTGCTGTAGTGGCGTAAATCGATGAGACCAGTCACAATCATATTAAGGAAGAACAACTATCGCTATTCTTGGGGCCACCCCTATTTTTGAAAGTTTGGAAAGGCTCTGTTCAACACACTGTTCACTCTCTAGAAGAAGGCCAGCATCTTCTTGAAGCATGGAACATACAAGACGACTCAGGTTCTGCCTGTTCTCCCCCGGGAACTCCAGTGGCAACATCAGGACAGTGAATTTCTCTTTTTTTACTCCGACTCCAGGAATCTTCGATGAAGATGAAGAATATTTGAAACTCATTCAACTTACTCCTCTCTCTTTCCCCCTCTCTCACCTCCTATCATCCCCTCTGTTTTTCTTCTTTTAATCTTCTCCCCCCTCTCCCTTCCACTTCCCTTCCCCCCTCTCCCCCCCCCTTTTTTGTTTTTTTTTTCTTTCTTTTTCCAATTTTAATTTTTGTTTTTGGGGTGTTTTTTTTTTCTTTTTTCTTTTTCATTATCCCCTTTCTTCCCTTCCCCCTCCTCTCCTCCCTTCTCCTCTTTTGTTTTTGTTTGTTTGTTTGTTTGTTTGTTTGTTTTTTTTTTGAGGGTGGTGGTGGTGGTGAGAGGGTGGTTTAGAAGGGGGTAGAATAAACTTATAGAATTTACAGTAACACGCTACTTAAGAGCTAATGAGATCCAGGCTGGCTAATGTCTGTGGACGACCTCCTCCCTCCCATCCCCTTGATGCACATGCTAAACAGTATGATAGCTGGTGGGGTGGGAGAAAAGAATAGTTTTTTAGGGTGGGGGATTAGATTTCTTTTAGTTTATTTTTTATTAACTGATGGTGTTTTTACTTTTGTATGCACAACGGGACCATTCCAGAATATTGAAACTAAAAGAAATGGGTTATGGGAAAGTTTATAAAATTAGCAACGTTGAATGTAAAAGGTCTGGGGTCATTTTCGAAGAGAAATAGAATCGAAGCGATGATCAAAAGGCACAAAATAGATATTGCCTTTTTGCAAGAGACTCATCAAATAAGAGATGGTATTAATGAATTAAAAATTCCAAATGTTGATATTTATGAAAAAAGCTTTGGCACATCTAAAGCAAGAGGGGTTGCCATTATAATCTCAAGGAATTGTGAATGTGTTGTTGAAAATGTGGTAAAAGATTCAGAAGGTAGATATATAATATTGCAAGTTCTAATGGGGAAAGATCATTATACTTTGGTTAATCTGTATGCACCAAACGTTAACCAAGGCCGCTTTTACAATCTCCTTTGGGATCAGATTGAATTGCTTAAAAAGGGGTATTTAATAATGGCAGGGGATTTCAATATGGTCTTAGATAAAATTAAAGATAAATCGGTATGTAAAAAGGAAGAGTGGAGGACAAGACATACAACCCTAGCAAAGTTTATAAATACAACAGGATTGAAGGATGTTTGGAGAGAACTGAAAGGAGATGAAATAAAATATACCTTCTACTCACCAGTGCACAAAACCTATTCTAGGATAGATTTTGTGTTTGTTTCACAAGCCTAATACCAAGATAAATAATACCAAAATTGAGATAATAAAAAAATCTTATCATGCTTTAATGTCGATTGATTTAGCAACAAATAAAAATTATAGAGAAGCTAAAAGGTGGAGAATGAATTTAAAAATACTTCAACATCCAGAAGTGCTGGAAAAGGTTAAAAAAGATTGGTTGGAAACTTGGGATATAAACGAAAAGGCAGGTAGCCAAACGCCAATCATATGGGACACCCTGAAAGCGGTAGCTAGAGGCCTTATCATAAAAGAAAATATTAAAGCTAAAAAACAGGAAGAACTCAATAAAAGGAAATTAGAAAAATTAATAGCAGATTTAGAATCCCAATTCTTTCTTACTAAGGATAATAAGATACTGAGGTTGATTGAAGCAAGGAAAAAAGAGTTAGAAGATCTAGATTTACAACAAACACAAAGGAATCTTCTGTACCTAAAAAGAAATTTTTTTGAATACAGCAACAAGAACTCAAAATTTTTAGCCAGATTAGCACAGAAAAGACAAGACAAGAATACAATAGGGATTATAAAAGACTCCTCAGGTAAGACATGCACACAAATGAAGGAAAAGTTGTTAGCTATACAAGAGTTTTATCAGTTGTTATATACTGCAAAAAATAAACCTAAGGAGGATATAGAAAGGTACATCACTAAGAATTTAAAGAGGGTCCTGGAACAGGAAGATATGCTGGAAATGGAAAAGCCTATTACAGACCAAGAGATAAGCGAGGTAATAGACAAACTAAAGAATAATAAAACGCCCGGAGTGGACGCTCTGGGACCTGAATTTTACAAAATTTTTAAAGCAGTATTAATACCTAAATTAAAGAAGCTATATAATGAAATTTTGGATGGAGAACAAATTCCGAGATCTTGGACCCATTCTTTAACTATTTTAATCCCAAAACCTAATAAAAATTTAATGGATATTGGGTCATACAGACCAATATCCTTATTAAATCAAGATGCTAAGATTTTCACAGCAATCTTGGCTAAAAGAATGAATAAGTTCATAGCTAAATATATTAAAGAGGATCAATGTGGTTTTATTAAAGGTAGACAAATGGCAAATATTATTAGAAGGAATTTGAATGTTCTTTATGAAATGGGAAAGAGTACTACTAAAGCTGGGATGTTATCTCTAGATCTTTTTAAAGCTTTTGATTGTGTTCAATGGCCCACATTAAAAATATTGTTAAAAAAATGGGGATTTGGGAAATCCTTTTTGGGAGTAATAAATCAACTATATTCAACGGGCACCTCCTCAATAATAGTTAATGATGGATTGACTGAAAAAATCACCCTAGGCCGAGGAACTAGACAAGGATGTCCTCTTTCTCCAGTCCTTTTTTGTATTGTTATAGAGCTCCTGGCAAATGCCATAAGGGACGACAAATCTATTAAAGGTATAGGGAAAGATGGGGCAACTAAAATCAGTTTATTCGCGGACGATGCTCTTTTGACTATTGTAAACCCAATAGAGAATATTCAAAGAGTAAAAACTCATTTAGAAGAATTTGGAGAAATAACAGGACTATGTGTAAACTGGCAAAAATCAGAGAGTTTATTGTTCAATTATGGAAAACATGACTTAAAGATGATTGAAAAATCTGGACTTAAACCGGGGAAAAGCATTAAATATCTAGGATTAGAACTCCATAAAGAATTTACTAAAACTAAAGAAAGAAATTTTTTGAAATTAGAAGAAGAGATGAAAAACAAATTATTATCCTACTCTAAACTAAATTATCGTGGTTTGGCCGAATTGCATTGATAAAAATGAAAATACTTCCAAAAATTAACTTTATTTTTAAAATGTTACCGGTTCAGTTTTTAGAAAAGGAAATTAAAACTCTCCAAGACATGATAAATAGGTATTGTAATGCAGGGAAAAAATCAAGAATAAATAAAAGTCTATGGTATAGATCTCAGAAAGTAGGAGGAATAGGTATACCCAATATAAAAAATTATTATATAGCCAATCAACTTAGTTCTTTGGGGGAAATTCTTTTTAAACCACAGAAGCTAATATGGTGGGAGCAAGAGTCTTTGGATATAAAGGGGGAAAAAACACATTTTTATTCACGGAAGTTAAAAACAAAGTAAAGATTGACAACCCCCTATTGAATAGTTTAATTGTTACATGGAGAACATATAGGAAAATCTTGTCTCCGAAGGGATCCCCACTGGCTTTAGTTACTGACTTGGAAAGCTTTCCAGACAACTTGAAGCATTATTTGGAGTTATTTAAAATTAAGAAAATAGCTAGACTAAAGGATTGGATGCTCAAGATTAAAACAATTCAGGATATAAAAAATATTTTGCAACCCAGTGATTTAACATGGTTAAATTATATTCAACTAGGAAAATGGATGAAGGACTGGGGAAAGAGAAATAATCAAATCAGAGAATGCACGAAATTTGAACATTTCCTATTATCGCTTGAGTCTGAACAGGAAAATTCAGAGAAAGGAATAACACGTAAAATATATAAAATATTAGGGGAATTATCAGAAATGAAGGAGTTAAACACCTTGAGAGAAGTTTGGAACCAAGACCTTAATGTACAGATAGAGAAAGAAGACTGGAAGAAAATTTGGAATATGAGAATTTTGAGATCATTATCGGTCAGGATAAAAGAAAACTACTTCAAATTGGTTTTCTAGATGGTATTTAACCCCAGTAAGACTAAATAGAATGAATCCTGCTTACTCTAAGATATGTTGGAAATGTGAAAAGAGCGTGGTACTTACGTTCATCATTGGTGGGCAAGTGAAATAGTCCAAAGGTTATGGAAAAAAGTGTTTTTAGAGCTAAGTAAATATGATTAAGATGGATATAGATTGTAATCCAGAGATAGCATTATTATCATTGTTAACAAGTAAAGATTATGCTGTTACAACAAAGGAACTAATAGCAAATTTTATGACAGCTGCTAGATTAATTATAGCAAAAAACTGGAAGTCAAAACTAGAATTCAAGATGGAAGACTGGTATAATGAACTTTGGGATATAGCTATAAACGATAAACTGTCCTGCAGTTTAAAGGTTAAACGAGGAGAAATGAAAAAAGACATTTTCTACGATATCTGGGGTAAATTTTTAGATTATGTACTAGTCGAAGGAAAAGGGAAAGAGTCCACGAATATCTCACAACAATTCTGGAGAAGAGAACTTTAAGAAGACTACTAGAAGAATAGAAGATGGAGCAACGAATAAGAATGTATGGATGGCCCCGTGGGATGGGGGTGCACTTATATTGTTTGTTGTAGTTTTTTTTTTTTACCTTCATTTTCTTATGTTGTATGTAGTTTAAAATTTAATAAAAAACATTTTAAAAAAAAAAAAACATAATTTCATTTGGAACGAATTAATTCCTTTATACAAGGTACCACTGTACTTTGTGTGAGGTGTGATATGGTTGCCGCAGGCCACTTGGCAGGCTTCAAATTCTAGTAAGATCCCAACACCTTATATAAAACACCCGTGTTTCGGGTCTTAACAAGAGGAGGAGCCCTTAGGTTTGGTGCAGTGAAAACAATAACATGCCTTGTAGAACAAGAGATAAGCGGTAAGTCATTGCATCACTAAAATGACATAAACAAGCAAGCTACTGAAAGTCTGCCTGTTGATGTTATTTTTTTGTAGTGTCCAGAGAAGCCCCTTAAACAATTTAGCAAATCTTAGTGGCATCAGCTTACGTAGACTACAGCGTGCTTTATTTCTTATGACTGGAGTGATGCCTCAGAGGGAGACATTTGTACACAAACAATGCAGGGAGGAGAGATCTGAAATGAGATGGAAATGTGAGAGATGCTAGAAAGATCGATGATCAATGGCTGTTCTTAAAGAGTCTTTTCAGCACCAGGTGGTCAGTGACAAATACATCCCCGTGTAGATAAGCAGAGCAAGGCATGGGTGGCAGAGGAAAAATCAATGTCTAAACAAAGTATCCATAGCATGGATCTGTTCAAGATAGTTGTAGCCTACAAAGGGTTATATGTCAAATAACACTTAGGGGCATGTAGAGCAAAATGATCACTCACTGCCTTTTTTGTTAACCAGTTAATGTGTTTTAATACACCTTCCTCCTCCAGAAACCTTAAGGCAGCCTCAGTGGGTTTCCTGCCTCTTATCATAACCATGTCCTGTGAGCCGAATGAGATTGTGAGGCAGCAGCTAGTACAGATGTACTAGCTGGGTTTTATCCTGTTTATTTTCTGGGAGGGAAAATGGAAAGTTTTGGAAAAATTGAAAAAAATGCTACATTAGCACTCCCCACCCCCCTTTACAGCTTGAAAGTTATTCTGTTACTCTAGGTACATGAAATATGACTATGGACAATTTGACTTAGCATAAATTTATCACAACTAGCATATGAAAATAGTGTATCCAAACCATTATTACAAACCGAATTTACTTTTAAAATAATATTTATTTGTAATTGTAAGTAACAAACGGAGTAGCAATCTCCTGAACTGTTTACTAGTTTATGTGGAACAAAAAGCCCTCTACAAAACAATGTTTAAAAATCCAGAATTAACGATTCATATTTCCTCTCCACCATATAAAATAAAATAAAATAAAAACCTCATTCTCATAAAAAGAATGGACGAGGTGGGAAAATGTATAGAAGGAAGTGGGACCAAGTTTCAATGAATGGGCATGAAATGTTTTACCAGAATCATTTCTTTTGCTCTGTATTTTCCTCTAATGCTTTGAAGAGGACAGAACAGAACCAAACACACCCACCCACATGCAAAAACAAGAGTGAAGCCGTTTTCTTTTTCTTGTGACAATAGCAGCACCTCGTAAAGGAAGAAATGCATCTTGTTTTTGCATTGGAGAGTTCAGTTTGTAACCTAGGACTTGCACAGAAATTAGAATAATCAGATACTAGGCATATTTTTTAGAAATGATTTGGAAAATATTTGAACACCCTGTCTTAAAATATTTTATTCATCATGTTAAAATAAAACATTCCATAATCATTTTTCTTTTTTCAATTTTTCCAATATTTTGGGGAAAAAACCAAAAGGCTTGAGGAAAAAAAGCACAGAAAAAAACTGCCCCCCCCCAATTTTTTCCAGTCCCCCCCCCCCCGGGCCTTCACATCTATAGTGGCTAGCTGATGAACCAGTGGGTTTTATAGATGACATTTTGGAGCTAAGTCTTCTCCATGCTCATTCATCTAGCATAGGGACCAAGTAGCAGCAGGCTCTGCAGAACCCTCTGAAGGTGGCAGACAGCCCCTTTGCCCGTCACAGTTTGTAGGATTAGAATTTGAATGTGATGGTAAAGGAGATAGATGTGGCTGGGTGTTTTGTGATGGACATGTACTCTCACCATCCTGGTTAAGAGTGGTTTTGTACTCATGTTCTCAGCAGTGGTTTGTAGCATGCCGGTTTCCTCAGATGCATTTGCTACCTGTGTTTAGGCAAGGTTCAGTTCTCTCCTTGAGTTTGTCCTTTTAAAACAGTATTTTATTGTCTCCCAAACTAAGGTGCAGATGCAGAAACTGTGCTCACTCATTGTCCTCCTCTTTATTTATTTATTTATTTATTTATTTATTTATTTATTTATTTATTTATTTATTTATTTATTATTTGTCCATTTTTATACCGCCCATCTTCCCGAAGGAACTCTGGGCAGTGAACACAGAGGGCCAGACAAACCCAAAAGGAACAACAACAATCAAGACAGAATTAAAAAACAGTATATAAAAGAAAACATGTATAACATATCGAGTAAAACAACTCAACAAAGAAATCGATAAGTCAACGGCAAGACAGCAAAAAAACAACAACCCTAAGCCCTGTTTCCAAATGCCTCCCTAAAAAGCAAGGTTGTTAACGTTTTTTTGAAGGCGGGCAGGGACTGTGCAAGGCGCAACTCACTCGGAAGATGGTTCCAGAGCGAGGGGCCAGCCACAGAGAAGGCGCAGTTACGGGTCGCTGATTTCCACGCCTCCCTGGGCGTGGCCACTCAGAGTGAGAGCGCCTGCGACATTCTGGTGGGCCGGGCCTCAGTTGATCTTTGGGAGATACACTCCGACAGGTATTCTGGTCCCAAGCCGTGGAGGGTTTTGTAAACCAAAACCAAAACCTTGAACCTTATCCGAAGCACAACGGGCAACCAGTGCAGACAAGCCAGAATTGGAGTGACATGATCATATCGACGCGCACCAACCACCAATCTGGCCGCCGCATTTTGTACCCGCTGAAGTCTCTGGACAAGGGTCAAGGGCAACCCCACGTAAAGAGCGTTGCAGTAGTCAATCCTCGAGATCATGAGATCCTGCACAACTGTTCTGAGGGAATCCTCGTCCAGGTACATACGGATCTGGGCAATCTGATGGAGATGGAAAAAGGTGGACCTGGAGACGGTCATCACCTGATCTTTCATGGATAAGGCTGGATCCAGGACCACTCCCAGATTCCTGGCCCTGTCCGCTAGCTGGAGGGTAGTACCCCCCAGCTTGGGGAGAGGGCCGCTGTACCCTGCAGAGAATGCCCCAAAGAACAGAACCTCGGTCTTCTCCGGGTTAAGCTTCAGCCTATTAGTCCTGGTCCATTCCATGACCGCCTCCAGGCACAGACTGAGGGAGCGTACCGCCTCCTCTGCAGAGGTGGAAAAGGAGAGATAGAGCTGCGTGTCATCAGCGTATTGATGACGGTGGACTCTAAATCCCCTGATGACCTCAGCCAGCGGTCTCATATAGATGTTGAACAGCATGGGAGAGATTGCCAACCCCTGGGGCACCCCACAAGGGAACGTCCAAGGAGCCGACAGCTCATCCCCCAGCTGCACACGCTGGAGTTGGTTGCCAAGGAAGGACCGGAGCCAGCTGAGCGCAGAGCCTCTGATCCCCACCTCGGCAAGCCGATCCAGAAGGATACCATGGTCGACGGTATCAAAGGCCGCTGACAAATCAAGGAGAACCAACAGGGTAGAGCAACCCCTGTCAGCCTCCCTGAGGAGGTCATCCTGCAGAGCGACCAGGGCAGTCTCGGTCCCTTGAAGCGGCCTGAACTTGCACTGGAATGGGTCAAGGACATGTTTGTCCTCCAGGAATGACTGAAGACGAGTGGCGGCCACCCTCTCAATCACCTTGCCCGTGAAGGGAACAATGGCAATAGGACGATAGTTGGCCAAATTATCCGATGCCAGGCCAGATTTCTTTAATGTGGGCTTCATCACTGTCTCCTTCAGGCGAGAGGGAAAAATCCCTGCCCTGAAGGAGGCAGTGGAGATAACCGAAGCCCACTCTGGCATGCTCCCTCCAGCAGATTTAATGAGCCAGGAAGGGCAAGGGTCGAAAGGGGAGGCTGCCGGCCGGCAACAAGCCAAAACCCTGGAGGCTTCTGCTGGAAAAACAGGCCCAAACTCAACCAGACGAGAGACCGAGGGGGTGCGGCGCTCAGGACACTAGAGGAGAGAGTAGGGCAACCGGAGTCCAGATCGGAACGGATGGCCTCAATTTTAGAACGAAAAAAGGCTGCGAATGACTCACTACTGAAATCACTAGGAGGCAGCCTAGGCTGACCAGGATTGGTGAGGTTTCGAACCACCTGGAACAGCTCTGCCTGGCGGTTCGAGGCCGCACCAGTTCTCAGGGAGGCGTAAGCTGTTCTAGCGTCCCTGATCGCATGGTCGTAGCGCCTGGTCAGCACCTTGACCGCAGCCCGATTAACTGCCATCCGATCGTTTCTCCATCTGTTCTCAAGCCTTCTTCATTCTTGTTTCATCACTCTCAGCTCAGCCGTATACCACGGTGAGGAGTGAACTTAACAGCGAAGGCACTTGGGGGCGATCCGGTCAACAGCCCTGGTAGCACCCTCGTGCGACCTATCCACCAGAGCTTCCACCGGGTCGTCAGCCAGTCCGTCAGGAAACTTCCCAAAGGCCTCCATGAACCGATCAGGGTCCAGGAGCCTTCTATGCTCCCCGTGGGGAAGGGCAGCAATCGACAGGGACAAAGTTAGCAGATGGTGATCTGACCATGACACAGGCAGGGGAACAATGTCCCCAACCCTCAGACAAAAATCTGATGACATGGAGGAAAAAAACAGGTCCAGGGTATGACCTGCACTATGGGTGGGACAAACAACATGCTGAGACAGATTCATGGAGGCCATGGACTGGTTCCCTCTGAGACTGTCCACTCCCCTGGGAAAACAGACCAGGGAACATATTCTATCCAAATTCCAATTATGTCTCAAGAGTGCAGAGCTGCCACTAGGGCAAGGCGATCAGGATTTCACCACAGAGAGAAGATACTGGTGCTGGTACTATGGGGACCCATCCACTGGCATCCGATGCCGGAAGGACCAAAGGACCCATCCCGGGCACCTATGTGATTTCCAGCTATGCCTCCTCAGGGTAAGGAAACACAAAGCCATAGGAGAAGCTCAAGGTGGAGTCAGTATGGTGTGTGTGTGTGTGTGTGTGCGCGCGCACACACACACACACACACACACACACACACACACACACACACACACACACACACACACACACACACACACACACACGGATGGATGGATGGATGGATGGATGGATGGATGGACGGACGGACGGACCCAGGCATTCATCTACATTGGTCCAATCTCTCTATGCCATTCTCATGTAACTCAGGCTTCATCAATGGAGCCATGAAGCCCCAGGCACCCAAATTGCCCGTTATGCCTCTGCTGTTGGAGCTGACTAGTAGAAGACAGTGGTCTGATTGTTTAGAAGTGCATTTTCAGTCTCCAGGTAAAATGTGGGCTGAGCACATAATGATCTGAAAAACGGCATTCTGGCTATTTTTCACATGGGCCTGAGAGGGTCCTTTTTCCCTCTGCTTCTGATACAAATGTTAATTACCTGCTGTGGTGCCTTTTATCTGAAGGTTCCTCTTTGTCTCGCACACAACAAAAAGTGTTTCAGTTACAAGTGATCATCCCCTCCCCTCCATCCACCTCCATCCCCCCAGCCTTTTGATCTTTTGCTTCTATCATTTTCTCCTTTGTTAAACCGGGAGTAGTATCCCTCTCTCCTATTTGTTCTCTCTTTTCATTTTCAGTGTCTCTGTCAGTTGTTTATCCTTGAAAGCAGTAATTTGGTTTCACTTCATCTTTTCTTTCTGGGTACGCACACTTCTCCCTGTATCTCCCCCCGCCCCATCCCTAATAACTGTAAACCATTTTAAAAATTATTATTATGGCCATTGTGCCATTTTTACGTTATATCATATATCCAAACCTTTTCCCACAGCTGATAGCTTCTCACACTCTCCTCCAGTCCACTGAGCAAGGAGCTAGTCCCAGTTTCTCTTCCGACACAACTGCTGGTGTCCCCTCGGTTGTGGGCCCAGGAGCATCATTCAAGCACCAATGTATGCAAGAGAGAAAAAATGAATGCATTCAGCATAAGTTTCCATATCTTCTCCACTGGGTTCCCAGTCATGTCCGTAAACCAGTGGTGTCCAAACTTCGGCCCTCCTGATGTTTTGGACCACAACTCCCACTGTACTTTGTCATTGGCAATCTAGGCTTGGAATTCTGGGAGCTGTGGCTCAAAACATCTGGAGGGCCAAAGTTTGGACACCTCTGCCATAAACTATCCTGCGGTTGCAAAATTCTAGGTCAAAAATCCACTAGCAGTGCAACAGATGGGGTGAGAGAGAAAGAGAAAGGAAAGGCAGGTTTCAGATTACAGATTGTATGATTTCTTTAGTGGGGGAAGGATCACGTGGCTCTCTTTTGTTTCATAGGTTTTCAGAATGTTTCCTTTTGGTGTTTTGCCCTTGTGAGGCCACAGTCACACTTGAGAAAAGTTTCCCTGTTTTTCTTGTGTTTCTTGTATACAGTAATACCTTGACTTACATCATTAATCCGTTCCGGAGGTCTAGACTTAAGTCAAACATGACTTAAGTCAAACAAACTTTTCCCATAGAAAGTAATGGGAAAGTGGATGAATCCAGTCCAGACTATGAAAAA
>JAWVWN010006241.1:0-38500 GCA_037367305.1 Phrynocephalus vlangalii | reverse complement strand
AAAAAAAGTTTTAGAAATAACCCCCCCCCGATTCCCGGCCAAAAAAGCAGGCGAAAATATGCCTGCCTGAGGGCACCTACCAGAGGGGTGGTTTCTGGGGGGGGGGGGTCCCCACTCCAGCCTCCCCCCCTCCTGTCCTGGGCTGCTGGTACCGGGCTGGGAGGGGGCATCCTTGGCGTCTCCATTTGCCATGCGGTGCGGGGGGATCCAAAATGGCAACCGCAATATTTTTTTTGAAATCGTGGTCCAAAAACCCACCAAAGCACCACAGAAACATGCGAAAATTAGCTATTTTAAATGCTTGAATTTTTACAGTAGCAGCAGTGGGTTTTTCTTGCAACAAAACATCTCCATTGATTTTATTTTATTTTATTTTATTTTTTATTTTTACACCTGTGCACGCGCAATGATGGGCTGGCCATGGGATGGGACCGTGCAAATTTTTGGAGCCATTCCACCAATCGCATGGCCAGGTTTTGCTGAGACTTCTGGATGTGCCAGAGAGGGCATAAAAAGCCCACCAACCCTAACCCTAACCCTAACCCTAACCCTAACCCTAACCCATACACCAGTACACTGTGTTCTTAGTGGGCCAGAGGCACCCAGAGGTACAGCCCACTAACCCACCCTAACCTTAACCGTTACCCTAAGCCTAGCCCTTACCCCCTAACCCCATGCTCTGGGAAGTCAAGTCGCGCTAAATCGCGGCGGTAACGACAAACGACATGACGAAATGACAAATTTTTGAAAAATTTCGCGAAAAACGGAAACGACCCGAAACGGACCCGTCCTGAAAAACGACAACTCGGAAAAAAATTTTTCTGGTCGTGCCCATCTCTAAAACTAAGGCTTAACTTAACTGAGTGTTTTTGCAAATAGCACGGTGGCTCAAATTTGCTTGTGAATCTCTGCATGCATAACATGAAGCTGCCATAACATGAGTGCAACCGAAGCAGATCAGACGTACTATTCATAAAGCTCTTCTACATGGGATGCCAAAAACTCCCTGCCAGACTTTGTCGGCTAAAGCAAGCTGAACAAATAAATATACCCTAGACAACCCTGTTGTACTATGCTGCTCAACCACTTCCCCTGTTCCCCTGTATTGTTCCTTTCCTCAGGCTGTTGTTAGATTGGCTCTCCCGCAAAGCTAACTAGGCTGGGCACATGTGGACACAAACATACATACATACACAACCAATCCCAACAACATATTCCTTTCTTTACTGTCCTGGCTGCCAAATCGTCTAAAGATCAGCCTTGCAGGAGCCAGCTACACTGACTAGCCTCCCTTCTCCTCTCAAAAAGGGAGAAGAGAAAAAAAGATTGTGCAATCCAGACACTCAGTGATTCTGTACAAAAGCTTCCAGTTCTGCGTAGATGTCAATGCTGCATGTCTGTAATAGTGACTCCTCTTAAGGAACCACTAGGACCTGTACAAAACGAACAGGGTCCTATCAAGCCAGTGGAATTATGGCTAACAGAAGGATATTTGCATGGCCTCATCACTGTTTACTGTGCTGCATTATGGCTAGAATCTTACTATGGATTTACTCCACACAAAGTGTAACTTCATGAATTGTGGTCACAAATTGCCACTAATTCTCACTGTGTGGGAGTGAGACAGTGCTGTTCCCATTTGGGAGGATTCCATATTCCGTCCCGTCAGCCTTTGATATTAGCAACACCAGAATTCCAAGCGCTGGCTGATACCTTACCTCAATACACAGGCAAGTTGGCTCACTCTTCTCCGTCACGGCACACTCCCGACCAGCTCCACAGAAAACATTGGCACAAATTTTGGATTTGCTTACGGGCTCTTCCTACAAATCACAACAAGAAAATTGCTGGGTTACAAGACTCACTCAGGAAAAGAAGAAAAGAAGAAGAAAATGCTTTTAGATGAACTGCTACAGTATATTTGAATATGAGCTTTCATGCACAACTCCACTTCCTCAGTAGAACAGGAGAACTTGATGATGAAAATTACAGTGAAAAGGTATCTGCCTCAGAATCACAGTACTTTGACTTCCAGTGGTTATCTTCTCAGGTCTCCAATAAGAACAGGGATGAAATTGAATTGACTTGCATTTCAAAAGAATTTGCAAGTATCTCTACTTCTAGAATTATTATGTGGACCAGAGAAGAGTAATCTTTTGGAAGCGACACTTTTCAGAATTTTTCCATGCAGTTCTCCCAAAAATGTGTACAAAATTGTATCTGTTGGGAAAACAGATGAGGAAAATCCATCTACTGGAGAAAAAAATAATTATGTTAAAGAAAATTGCTTGCAAAAATATAGGTATCAGCCAAACTTGCACACAAAAATACTTATTTATTCATTTAAAATATTTTATCCTGCTTTTCTCCCTAAAAGGACCCAAAAGAACAACACACTCAAATGTTCACTATACAGCAGAATGGAATGAGCTTAAGATGGAAAAAAAATGAAAAAACCAGAAAGAAGTAGAACTGAACTTTTTCCTCCAGACAGTTGGAGGAAGGCATTTCATCCAAACACTTTGGGTGGTTTGGTAACAGTACCAGAAGATGGCAGACTAACTTGACTGTTGCTCAGCCTGGCATGTCCAAAATAAGCAGAATGGTTATTAAAAATAACAAGGGCTTTAATGAACACATATGTGAGCTGAGGAGGGGCTCTGAGGCAGGGGCTTTGCTGGTACAAAAGAAAGAAAGAAAGAAAGAAAGAAAGAAAGAAAGAAAGAAAGAAAGAAAGAAAGAAAGAAAAAGAAATCTTAGAAAACAGTTTGGAGCATAATACAAAGCAGCGTATCATAGAATCATAGAGTTAGAAGAGACCTCAAGGGCCATCCAGTCCAACCCTCTGCCATGCAGGAACCCCCATCCAGTATTTCCAACAAATGACCATCCAGCCTCTGCTTAAAAACCTCTAAAGAAGGAGACTCCACCACCCTCCATGGCAACATATTCCACTGCCAAACAGCTCTAACCATCATGAAGTTGTCCCCAATTTTAAAATTGAATCTCTTTTCCTGTAGTTTGAAACCATTGTCCCGAGTCCTAGCCCAGGGAAAACAAATCTGTTCTGTCTTCAATATTACATCCTTTCAATATTTAAACATAGCTATCCCCTCTCAGCCTTCTTTTTGTAAGACTAAACATTCCCAGCTCCCTAAGCTATTCCTTATAAGACATTTCTTCCAGACCTTCCACCATCCTGGTCGCCCTCCTCTGTACCTGCTCGAGGTTGTCAACATCCTTTTTAAATTGAGGTGCACAGAACTGGATACAGTACTCCAGGTGGGGTCTGACCAGAGCAGAATAGAGTGGTACTATCACTTCTCTTGATCTAAACACTACGGTTCTGTTGATGCAACCAAGAATCGCATTGGCTTTCCTGGCTGCCGCATCACACTGCTGACTCATGTTCAATTTGTGGTCCACCAAGACTCCCAGATCCCTTTCACAGGTACTGTACTATTTTCCAGCCAGGTATCTCCCATTCTATATCTGTGCAATTCTTTCTTTTTACCTAGATGTAGCACCCTACATTTCCCTCTGTTGAAACACATCCTGTTAGCTTTGGCCCAGCACTCTAATCTGTCTAGGTCATTTTGGATTTTCATCCTATCCTCTAGGGCAGGGTTGGCGAACCTATGGCACGTGTGCCAAAGGTAGCACCCGGGGCCCTTTCTGTGGGCACCCGACATCGCCCCTTCACAGCCACCTGTACTCAGGTTAAATGGCTGTATTGGCACTTTGCAAAAAATTATTGGGTTTTGAATCACAGTTTGGGCACTCAGGCTCTAAAAGGTTCGCCATCACTGCTCTAGGGAATTATCAACCTCTCCCGATTTGGTATCACCCCTCCCAATTTGGTATCATCTGCAAATTCCTTCCTCCAAGTCATTAATAAAGATAATGAACAACACTGGATTCAGAACAGAACCCTGGGGCACCCCGCATGTCTCTCCAAGCTGAAGAGAGGCCATTTATGGTCAGTCAACCAATTACAAATCCACATAACAGTAATACTACCTATCCCACTTTCTACTAACTTCATTGCAAGAATATCATGGGGGACCTTATTGAAGGCCTTACTGAAGTCCAGATAAGCAATATCCACAGCATTCCCCTCATCCACAAGGCCTGTAATACTATCAAAGAAAGAGATCAAATTAGTCTTCTATGACTTGTTTTTAAGAAACCCGCTGCCATGACACCCGCGTTGACTTCTTGTAATCACAGCATTGTTTGTTAAATAATTACAGACTGCCTATTTAGTAAACTGCTCTAGGATCTTTCCAGGAATTGAAGTCAAGCTGACTGGGTGGTAATTATTTGGGTCCTCTTTCCCCCTCCCCTTTTAAAGAAGGGACAACATTAGCCCTCCTCCAATCGATGGGGATTTTCCCTGTTCTCCAGGACTTGTCAAAGATTATTGCCAATGGTTCTGAAATTACTTCTGCCAGTTCTTTTAATATCCTTGGATGTAATTCATCTGGCCCAGGAGACTTAAATTTATTTCATGTTTCCAGGTGTTTCTGTACTACCTCTCTACCTATTCTATGTTGCAATTCCCATCCTACCTCATCTCTTTGTCCCAGCAGATCTCTTTTTTTCCTTTTTGGAGAAAACTGAGACAAAGAAGGTGTTGAGTAGTTCTGCCTTTTCCTTGTCTCCTGTTAGTAACTTGTTATCATCACCACACAGAGAACCTATCATTTCCACCTAAGGCTTTTTAGCTGACCTCAGCTCCTGGCAGCCACAACATCGCCCAGCAAACACTCCTGCTGCTGCTGCTGCCGGACTGGGCCTGGAGGAGTTGCCTTTGCTCTTCGACTGCTCCTTCTCCTGCTACTCTGGTGTCAGTGAGAGAGACACCTGGAGGAGCAGAGCCGGACAACATCAGAAGGGAGGGGCTGAAGAAGAGGGACTCCCACCTAAGGCTTTTTAGCTGACCTCACCTCCTGGCAGCCACAACATCGCCCAGCAAACACTCCTGCTGCTGCTGCTGCCGGACTAGGCCTGGAGGAGTTGCCTTTGCTCTTCAACTGCTCCTTCTCCTGCTACTCTGGTGTCGGTGAGAGGGACACCTGGAGGAGCAGAGCCGGATAACATCGGAAGGGAGGGGCTGAAGAAGAGGGACTCCCACCTAAGCCTTTTTATCTTAATTGTTAGGTGCATCTGTTTTTTGTTTTTGTTTGCCATTAGGTGTAGGTGGTAGGGACCCACAATGGAACTGAGAGAACAGGAAGGGGGGAGGGCAATGGAGGGGGCAGCCATTGAAATTGTGCTGGGTAGGGGAAGGTATGGTGGTAGGAGTGGAACATGCCCGCGTAGGAGAAGAGAGGTTAGATATCTTACATCTATCCCCTCTTCTGGTCCCACTTCTAGCCAGAAGGAATCAGGTGACCATGTCAGCGAGCCCATGAGCCAAACGGTGCTGTTGTTAAATGCCAGGTCAGTACAAAATAAGACCGCCCTCATCCAGGATGTTATTTTGGATGAGGGTGCCGACCTGGCATGTATTACTGAGACCTGGGTGGGAGAGGAGGGTGGAGTCCCCCTTTCCCAGCTATGCCCACCTGGGTACTCAGTCCAGCACCAGTGTCGCCCGGTGGGCCGGGGAGGTGGAGTTGCTATAGTCTACAGGAGTTCCATCTCCTTGACCAGGCTTCCTGTCTCCTTGGGAGAAGGTCTTGAGGGCCTGTATTGTGTGTTGGGCTCACGAGACAGATTGGGGATTCTGTTGGTGTACTGCCCACCCTGCTGCGTACCAACAATCTCCCTGCCTGAGCTGACAGAGGTGGTCTCGGACCTGGTGTTGAGGACCCCCAGACTGTTGGTACTGGGGGACCTCAACATCCATGCCGAGGCTACCTTAACTGGAGCAGCTCAGGACTTCATGGCCACCATGACAACCATGGGGCTGTCTCAACATGTCATGGGCCCAACACACCAGAAGGGCCACACTCTGGACCTAGTTTTCTCAACGGGACTGGGGGATGGTGGTTTGGATGTGGAGGGGATGGCTTTGACTCCATTGTCATGGTCAGACCACTTCCTGGTCAAGTTTAGGCTATTAGCTACTCCAACCCTCTGCAAGGGTGGGGGATCCATTAAGCTGATCCGCCCTCAGAGACTAATGGATCCGGATGGTTTCCTGAAAGCTCTGGGGGATTATCCAGCTGACATGATCGGCGCTCCTGTCGAAGCTCAGGTCACCTTATGGAACAGGGAGATGACCCGGGCAGTTGACATGATCGCACCTAAGCGCCCTCTCCCCCTACGCAGAGCCCAGACAGCTCCTTGGTATACATCTGAGTTGAGGGCAATGAAACGGGAGGGGAGACGGCTGGAGCGCAAGTGGAGAAAATATCGCGGTGAGTCCGATCAAACACGGCTTAGAGCCCACTATCGGGCCTATTCCGTGGCTATACGGTTGGCGAAAAGGCAGTATTTCGCCAACCGTATTGCTTCCTCAGAATGCCGTCCAGCGGAGCTGTTTCGGGTGGTCCGGGAACTTCTTCAGCCAGGAGATAGGGTGGAGGCCCAGGACCATTCGGTGGCACGCTGTGATGAGTTTGCTGTTCACTTTGAGGGAAAAATTGCTCAGATTCGCAGTGAACTGGACTCCACTATTGATACAGTATCAAGGGATGTGTCCCGTGCACCGTGCTTAGGTCCAGTGTTATTGGATGAGTTTCAATTGTTGAGACCCGAGGATGTGGACAAGGTGCTTGGATCTGTCCGTTCCACCACCACACTGCTCGACCCTTGCCCTTCTTGGCTGATTGAAAGATCTGCCAGGGGGGTTCGCACTTGGGTCCAGGAAGCTGTAAATGCCTCATTAAGAGAGGGAGTGGTCCCTGCTGCCTTAAAGGAGGCAGTAATTAGGCCACTCCTAAAAAAAAACCAACCTGGACCCAGGGCTGGTGGGTAACTACCGGCCAGTAGCAACCCTCCCTTATTTGGGCAAGGTGTTGGAGCGGGTGGTGGCCGGACAACTCCAGGCGCTGCTGGATGAAACGGATTTTCTGGATCCATTTCAATCTGGTTTCAGGCTGGGTTTTGGAACAGAGACTGCCTTGGTCGCCCTGTACGATGACCTTTGCCGGGAGAGAGACAGGGGGAGTGCAACCCTGTTGATACTCCTGGACCTCTCAGCGGCTTTTGACACCATCGACCATGGTGTCCTTCTGGATAGGCTGGCCAGGTTGGGAGTTGGAGGCACTGTTTTGCAGTGGTTCCGCTCCTTCCTGGCTGACCGTGTCCAGAAGGTGGTGCTGGGGGACAGTTGCTCCGCCCCGTGGCGTTTACGTCATGGGGTTCCTCAGGGCTCAATACTGTCTCCCATGCTGTTTAACATCTACATGGAACCACTGGGAGAGGTCATCAGGAGGTTTGGGCTGAGGAGTCAGCAGTATGCTGACGATACTCAGCTCTACCTCTCATTCTCCACCAATCCAGGTGAGGCGGTTTCTGTCCTGAACTCGTGTCTGAGCCAGATAATGGACTGGATGAGGGTTAATAAATTGAAACTCAATCCAGACAAGACGGAAGTGCTGTTAGTGGGTGCTTCGCCGGACAGGTTAGAGGGCCACTTCCCTGTCTTGGACGGGGTTGCATTCCCTCTAAGGGACAGGGTCCGCAGCTTGGAGGTGCTTCTGGACCCTGGTCTAACTCTGGAAGCCCAGGTGGATTCGGTGGCCAGGGGTGCCTTCCTTCAGCTGCGGAAAATATACCAGCTCTGCCCCTACCTAGATGAGCAGAGCCTCATGACAGTTACGCATGCGCTGGTAACATCCCGTATTGATTACTGCAATGCGCTCTACGTGGGGCTGCCTTTGAAGACGGTCCGGCGATTGCAACTGGTTCAGAATCGTGCGGCGCGGCTGGTGAGTGGTGGGGCCGCCAGAGATCACATCACGCCGATTCTACGTAACCTGCATTGGTTACCAGTTGCTGCCCGAGCCCAATTCAAAGTGCTTGTCTTGACATATAAAGCCCTAAACGGCTTGGGACCTAGATACCTGAAGGACCGCCTCCTTCCATATGAACCTACCCGGCAATTAAGATCTAGCCAGGGGGCCCTCTTGAAAGAGCCATCCCTCAAGGAGGTGAGAGGGATGGCTTGTAGACATAGGGCCTTCTCGGCAGCTGCCCCCAAGTTATGGAATGCCCTCCCAAGTGAGATCCGCCTGGCGCCAACATTGATGACATTTCGGCGCCAGGTAAAAACCTTCCTGTTCCAGAAGTTTTTTAATTGATACAACATAGACTGGGGTCCTTTGATGGCAATTTTAGTGATGATTTTAGTATAAGGTTTTACTGTTGTTTTAATTATTTATTGATATTTGATATCTTAACTGTTTTAATTCCTTGTTGTAAGCCGCCCAGAGACCTTGGGTAGTGGGCGGCATATAAGCTGTAAAAATAAATAAATAAAAAATAAATAAATAAATAAAAATTCCTTATTTTTCCTTTTGCTGCGGACATAACAAAAGAAACCCTTTTTACTATCTTTAATCTCTCTGGCAAGTCTAAGTTCATTTTGCGCTTTAGCTTTTTTTACCACCACCCTGCATATATCAGCTGTTTGCTTATATTCCTCTTTGGCGTGTGTATGTTGTGTCATTACAGTCGTGATCAACTCTTTGTGACTCCATGTCCATGGAGTTTTCTCGGCAGGACTACTGGAGTGGTTTGCCAGTTCCTACTCCAGGCACCCCCCCACCCAATTTTTCCATTTCTTGTACTTGTTTTTCTTTATAGTTAGCTGAGTTTCTTTAGACCAGGGCTGTCCAAACTTCAGCCCTCCAGATGTTTTGGACCACGACTCCCAGAATTCCAAACCTGTATTGCCAATGGCAAAGGACTGTGGGAGTTGTGGTCCAAAACACCTGGAGGGCCAAAGTTTGGACACCACTGCTTTAGACATCTCCCATTTTTCTTCTTCTTGTTGGGACAGTTTTAGATTGTGCCGTTAATATCTCGCTTTTAAGGAACTCCCATTCATTTTGGACTCAATTCTCTTTCAGTCCATGGAATCACAGCCAATAATTCCCTAATTTTACAAAAATTGGCTTTCTTAAAGTCCAGAATTCTTATCTGACTATGCTTAGCTTCACCTTCCAACTGCATAACAAATCCAAGGGGCATGGTCACTTTTACCTATAGATCCCACCACTTCGACCCAATTTATAAGGTCCTCCTTATTGGTTAAGACCAGATCTAAAATGGTTGTGCCTCCTGTTGCCTCCTTTGCCTTCTGGACCATGAAATTGTCTGCAAGGGCAGTAAGGAATTTGTTTAACATCATTGGATGAATCCTGGTTAGTGTGTGAAAAGATCTGACATAGCAAAAGACCAGAGCTCACAGTATGATGCTGTAAACTACCTGAAACACCTAGACAAGAATTCATGATAGAATGAATCTCTGCAGTCAAAGACCAGCAGAAAACAGAATCTGTCATATTTACCAAAATAGCCTACATGACAAGAAGCAAATAAAACTATACAGCCAACAGCAGCACAAACTTCAGCTCGTCATGAAAACCATGTAAGATCTGTAACTGAAACTGGAGGATTTAGGTAACCAGAGTAAAATCTCTGAAGCCATGAAGGCATGGTCTGTGGATATACAGGGAAACAGGCTGTGAGTCAGACTTATTACAGTTATAGTAGTTTTACCTCTGTCCTCTCAAGGTACTTCAAATTTGCTGCAAAGACGTTTCAGTTCAGTAGTTCAAAAGTATTGCACTTGGACAGACAATGTTAGCTCACCAAGCTACTAATCCCTGGATTTCACAGAACACAACCATAGCAGTTGAAAAGGTATCAAACGTTTGTAACATGTAGAGTGCAGAGGGAACAAAGGGTTCAGATGCAATTTTTGTCTTCTTTGATGAACTAGGGTACAGTCAATGTAACCTTGTGATAAATAAAACTTATTTGCCTTCAAGATGACACTGCACTGTTGGTTGCTTTTGCTTCAAAGGACTGACATTGCTGCTTCCTTGAAATAATTATGTATGACACAGGCTCCTTAGAGTAAGCTGCCTATCAGACACTTTACCCAAATTGTGTATAGGTGACCAGAAACGACATGGCTACGACATCCAGTAGTCTAATAAAATGTATCCATGATTCTAAAAAGGACGTCTTTTCAAAAGAGCTTGAAATGCAAAAATCCTGTGAACAGTGCGGGATCCAGTTCCTGGCACAAAAGGACCTACACCCAGAGGCCTTAAAGAGCAAGCATACAGTAGGAACCCCATATCCACTTATTCATTAACCACTGAGTCAGTTATCCACAGTTGGCATAGGAAAAGACTAAATAAATAATTCAACAGCTGCAAAGCAAGCTACTGTTAAAAACAGCAGCTGTAAAGCAAGCTACTGTCAAAAAACAGCAGTTTTGGGGGGTTGGGGCATTCTCTCTTATCTGCGGTCCTACTGTATAATCAAGCCATACACACCGAACCACCAAGAGGCAAGAATCACATGCAAATGGCCTTCTCCATTTACACTCTTTTCCCTTTTTCTTTTTTAACAATGCCACTGCACTTCAGCATAAGCCAAGCAAAGAGAGGCAAACCCACAACCTGGATACCTCCAACCAAGTTACAGAATATAAGCATCTCAGGTCAGGAAGATGTTGGACAACTGTAGCTAGGCCAGCTAGAGGAACTGTTGAGATGAGAAACAGAGAGCTTTAAGCCAGGAGATATATTATTAGTTAAGTTAGTAAGATAGTTTGTTTATTAGGAGTTTATGGGGTAGGAAAATCACTTAATCTATAGTCCACGTAGCCATGCCCTATGCCTGGGTATTTCAGGCAAGAAGGCCCCAATACGTAAACAAAGGCCATCAACAGTTCCATGTTTCCAAGATAGCAACCTCCTTAAGTGAAGGGCCTTGGGATGCACCATGGCTGGAAAATTCAAGCACATCACACATCTGTATGCACAAATGAATATTTGTCTCAAAGAAGATGTTTTTGTAAAAATAGACATACACTAGACCAGTGGTCCCCAACCCCCGGGCCGCGGACCGGTGCTGGTCCGTGGACCGGTCGGCACCGGGCCGCCTGGGGAGGCCGGGGAGGCTCCTCCCCTTTTCCTCCGCCGCCCTCCTCCTCCTCCTCTTCTCTCCCACGGGCGGCCGGTGGAGGAGGAAGGCTGGAGGAGCGCAGGAGGAGCCGCCGCCGCCACCTTTGCCTTTGCCTTCCTCCTCTGCCCGCCGCCGGTGATGGCGGCGGCGCATCCTCCTCCTCCTCCTCCGCCCTCCTCCTCCTCACCCTCCACCACCAGCAGCAGCAGCAGCAGCAGGAAGCTGGGGGCCGGGCGCGCGGGGGCCGGCAGGGAGGAGGGGGAGCGCGCGGGAGGCGCTGGCGAGCCCCCCACGCGCGCGCACCGGCGCCGCAGCGTGGGGGCCCCCTCGGTCGGAAGAGGAGGTGGGTGCCCCTCCTCCTCCTCCTCCTCCTCCCCCGGGGCGTGCGCCCTTTGGCCCCTCCCTGCGGCCGCGCTCCAGGGCGGAGCCCCCCGCTGCCGCCGCCGCCTGACCGCGCCTGTGTTGGGGGCGGGCGGGGGGCGTCGCGGGCCGGCCTGGGTGTTTTCGCCGCCGCCGCGACCCCCCCACGGTCGCTGCCGCCCCTGCGACCCCCCGCCGCAATCGCCCCAGCTGCTGCTGCTGCTCCTCCGGCGGCGGCGGCGGGAGGAGGAGGAGGAGGCGCTACTGCCCTCGTTGCAGCCCCTTCGGGGTGGGCCAGGTTCCGCCAGTCCCCAGCGGCCGCCTCGCCGCCTCCCTGGGAGAGCGGACAAGTTCCTGAGTTTCGCGCCTGGCCAGAGCTCGGGCTCCCTGCCCAGCAGCAGGTGAGAGAGGCGGCGGCGGCGGCGGGAGGCGCTCGGGCTCCCCCTTCTCGGCCCGGAGACCCGGCGGGAGGGGGGGCAAGTCTTGGTGGCGGGGGAGGGCGCGTGCGGCGCGGGGTGAGCTTTGCCTGCCTCCCTGAGAGGTGGCCAGGTGTGTGTGTGTGTATGTGTGTGTGTGTCGGGGGAGGGCTGAGGAAAGGACACTGGCCTCTCCGGGGGGCGCGCGGAGACGCCCCCCCCACCGGCCTCCCTCCCCTCCCCCCTCCCGCTCGCCCGCCCGAAGGCCGCAGCCAGAGGCGGGCGGCGGCGGCGGCCGAACCCGGGTGGCTGCTGTGGCCACCACGGCCGCCGACAGGAGGAGGAGGCGGGGGCCCACCCACCCAGGAGCCTCAGGCTCCCCCCCACCCCGCCCGTGCGCGCGGGGGCGAGCGGCACGCCCGATGCCCCCAGCCGGCGAGCGCCGCCGCCGCTCCCGTGGCCCCCCGCAAGGCACACGCTCCAAGCCGCCCCGCACCCCCGCCTCCCCTCCTCCCTCCCCCCCATACACCCTCCCCTTCCCCCCCGCCCAACCCCCCCCCGCACCTCCCATCTCCCCCCCCTCCCCACCCCCAGCCCCGGGCCACAGAAAATCATCAAACATTTACCGGTCCGTGGGGACAAAAAGGTTGGGGAGCACTGCACTAGACCACTGTTCAGTATTGGCCCATCTTGCAGAGAAGAACAATGTCATGGGTGGGATGAGACTGTTTGTAGCTTTTTTCGACCTAAAAGGGGCTTTCGATTCAATTTCAAGGACTCTACTATGGGCCAAACTGGAAAAATCCTCAACTAATAGGAGACTGTTGTTTCTCATTCAAAAGCTATACCTCAATACGAGCTGCCAGGTGTGCTATGGCCCTGCTGGGGAACTGTCGGATAGGATCCTAAATAACAAGGGGGTTAAACAGGGTTGCATTTTGGCACCCTATTTATTTAACCTTTTCATCAATAATTTGAGCAATTCCTTGAAACAAGTTCAGGGCCGCCACCCCCCCCCCCCACGTTACGTTCCCAGCAAATTTCACTACTCCTTTATGCAGATGACGCAGCAGTTCTATCCCAAACCCAAATGGGTCTTAAGAGGCTCATAACAGCTTTTGCAATTTATTGCGATAACAACAGCCTGTCCATCAACAAAGATTTTAGTTTTTCAAAGAGGTGGAAAAGACTGTGTTGTTCTCTACAAAATGACACTCTGGAGCAGGTTAAGGAATATAAGTACCTTGGGATTACTTTTAGATATAACATGAGCTTGGCAACCCATCGAAGTCACGCCCTTAATCTTGCAAAATGTAGTTCACAAGCAGTGGCTTGGTTTTTCTACAGAAGCGGAGGTCGCCATGTCCCGTCAGCCATTCAAGTTTTTCAAACAAAAACAAGGGCTCAATTATTATACGGCATCCCAGTATGGATCAAAGCATTCAACTCTGAAGTTGAAAAATTCAATCTGCATTTTTGCGTCAAATTTTGGGGGTCCCAAACTGCGTACCCTATGTAGTGTTGTGCCTGGACTCAGACCTTAAAGAACTGGCTTAGAATCCTTTTTTGTGCAGACCAGCTGGGGTATGTGTCTAACATGCTGTCTGACTCTTACCAAAGCCAGTGGCAATCCTTTATTAATCAAAAAGTTAGGACTGTAGGTATCCCGCGTGTAAGAATTCTTACCCAGAGGCTAAGTGACATAGAGAGGCAGGAACTTTTCTCCCTGGCACACAGAATCTGCTCCCCTTTGTCACAAGGTGTGTTTCCAACGTATAAGACCCCCGCAGCATATTTCACCTCACTGTGTTCACCACAGGCTTGTAGAGCTTTCATGTTGGCCAGGATGAATGTATTGCCATCAGCACTCCTTCAGGGTAGGTTTATGGGGATTCCGTGCCAAGAAAGATTCTGCCCATCTGGAAACCAGTCCCCAGAATTTATCCAACATGTGCTTTTATTTTGCCCTTTTTATAATCATATTAGAAACATAATTGCTCCATTGCTGAAGAAGTTCCAAGGCCACCCTTCTAGATGGTTAGTCTAATAGTGTTTAATAGATAAGATTTCTTAAGTTACAGCCCAGGTAGCAAAGTTTTTTCTGGCCGCCATACGCAAGAGAGCAGAGATTACCTCGACCATTCATCCATCTTCCTGATGTTTTTACTCATTCGTAGTTTTATTCTTGTTCATTGTTTTTATGACTTACTGTACATTTGTTTTTACGGGTCATATGACCGCAATAAACTTGAAACTTGTATGCACAAATGAATATTTGTCTCAAAGAAACAACATTTTCAGGCCCAACCTTAGGACTATTTTTCTTTTGAGGTGATGCTCCTATGGGATGCATCATTTGACAGTGCCACAATTGCCCTCTATAAAAAAGAAAACTAGCAGAAAATTGATTTGCAGAAAACTTGCACATCATGAAGATCCTTTGTAGGCTAGAGCCTTCTCCCAGATTTAATCCATACTACCCCGTTTTCCCAAAAATAAGACATCCCCCGAAAATAAGACCTACTTACAGTTTTGCCTCTCGCTGAAAAATAAGGCATCCCCTGAAAATAAGGCCTCCCCAATAATAAGATAACAATAAATGTGTACCATATTCTTTGTCATGGAAAAATAAGACATCCCCTGAAAATAAGACCTAGCGCATCTTTGAGAGCAAAAATTAATATAAGAGACTTTCTTATTTTCGGGGAAACACGGTACTACATGTAGCAGTAATACATGGAGGAGCCTTATAGCGCAGTGATTAAACTGCAGTACTGCAGTCAAGACTCTGCTCACAACCTGAGTTCAATTCAGAGAGGTCCAGGTAGTTGGTTTGAGGTGGACTCAGCCTTCTCTCCTTTTGAGTTTGGTGAGTACCCAGCTCACTTGGGGTGGGGAGCATGATTAAATTGTAAACCACCCCAAGAGTGCTTTAAGTGCTATGAGATAGTCTAAAACAGGCCTGCACAACAGGTAGACCGCAGGCTACCGGTAGCACGCAAAGGGTTCAAAAGTAGCCCGCTGATCACCAATAAAAAAGTGAGGGGATAAGTTCTCCACCCTCCCTCCCCCACCCCAAGGACCACCACTGCCCCAGCAAAGTTCTGGGTCTGGCAGCCCAGTGTTTCAGCCGAGCAGGATTGTTCATGGGCCATGGTGTGGTCCCCTGCTCTCCCCCCCACTGGCCAGATGATCTAGCGGATGCAAGGGAAGTTTGTGCATGGTCAGCCTTCCCATAGGAATGCATTGAAAATCAATCAATCCATTACAGAGGGAATGGATTTCAATGCATTCTTATGGGAACCCAATGCTCTACTTACATTTTTTTTTACAAGAATGTGCTTGGAATGGATAAATTCATAAGTAGAGGTTTTAGTGTAGTAGCCCTCAGGCACTTTGAGCCAGAAAATGTAGACCTCAGCCTGTTCAATGCTGGACAGCCCTGGTCTAAAAGAACATCAGAACACAAGAACAGCCCTGCTAGATCAGGCCAAGGGCCCATCTAGTCCGGTCTCCTGTACAGTTATCTCACAGTGGTCCCACCAGATGCGTCTTGGAACACATGAGGCAACCAAACACCTGTCTCCTGACACCACTCCCCTCTGTCTGGCTTAAAAGCAGTGGACCCTTGTATAACAAACAGTTTGTACAACATAAAAAATTCTGGAGATAGGGGAAATTTGCTTAACATAATTGCCTATGGGGAAATCCGTACAACATAAAATGGGATTACTCTCTTTTCAATGCATTCCTATGGGAAATTTGTATAAAGGAAAATTTGCTGAACATAATTTCATTTGGAATGAATTAATTCCTTTATACAAGGTACCACTGTACCCTTCTTTTAAGCCTGGAGATAATGTACCCCCATCATGGCTTGTAAACTGCAATGGATTTTTCCTCTAGAAATCTGTCCAATTCCCTTTCAAAAGCATGTAGGCCATCACCACATCCTGTGGCAAGGAGTTCCACAGACCAACAACATACTGGATAAAGAAATATTTTCACTTGTGTTCTCACTCTCCCAACTCTCAGTTTGAGTGTGAGAGGAGAAAAGAGCTTCCCTCTATCCACCTTATCCATCCCCTGCACAATCTTGTACATCTCAATCATGTCTCCCCCTCAGATGCCTTGTTTCTAGGCTAAAAAGCCCCAAATGCTGTAGCCTTTCCTCATAAGGGAGGCGCCCCAGCCTAGTAATCATTTTATTCACTCTCTTCTGTACCTTTTCCAGTTTCACCATGTCTTTTTTAAGATGCAGCAACCAGAACAGTATGCAATACTGCAGGTGCAGCCTCACCATTGTTTTGTATAATGGCATTATAACACTGGTTGCTTTTAATTTTCAATCCCCCTTTTAATGAATTTCTTGGAAGGGGCGTACTTGGCCAAATTTGTCTCCCAACATACAGTATATCCAGATAGATGAAATCCCCCATCACTACTACATCATGTTTTGGGGTGGGTTTTTTTAAAATCCTTGCAATTTGCTTTTCAAAAGTTTCATCTGCTTCCTCTCCTTGACTGGGCGGTTGATAGTCAACTCCAACTGCTCTGTTCCTTTTGCTTTTTGTCCCAACTAGATTGATCCAGATGCTTTCAATGGGAGAGCCAGCTCCCTCCTCCTGCATTTCTGTGCAGCAAAGTAACTGCAACCCCACCTTCCTTCCTCTTCTCTGTGTCCTTTTTGAATAATTTATATCCTTCAATCGCTGTATTCTAGTCATGGGAGTCATCCCACCAGGTTTCAGTTATTCCTGTCAAGTCGTATTTGCCCTCCTGAACTAAAATTTCCAGTTCCTCCTGTTTGTTTCCCATACTCCTGCCATTTGTATACAGACACCAGAGATTGTGTGATTTGTGGCGTGTTTGTACATTTTAATGAATATTACTGTTAAGGCCAACTTTGTTATTTACTCTCATTTGAACAGTTTGGTCCATTTCCTCTTATTGTGCATAGGGCTTCATCTACCTTTAACTCTGTGCTTGCATCTCCCTCCTGCGTCCAATTCTGTTTAAAGCCCTTTTGGTGAAGTTCTTCTGGCTGTGGCCAAACCCCATTCTTCCCAGGCCTTGTTAGATGCAAGCCATTTCTTGCTACTAGTCCTTGTTGCAGGAAGCTTAGCTGGTGGCCACAAAACCCAAATCTCTCGTAATGACACCACTTTCGTAGGCAGTCATTCACGCGGAGTATTTCCTTTTCCCTTTTCCTAGGCATGGAAGGATGGATAAGAAGACTATCTAGGCCCCAAAGTCCTTGAGTTTCCTTCCCAGAACTTTGAAGTCTGATGTGATTTCTTCATAGCTCCTCTTGGCTGTGCCATTTGTGCCCATGTGGACCAGAAGAAAGGGATATGTATCTGTGGGTTTTATGAGTACTGTAATGACAATCCTTCCTTATCCGAGCTGCAGGGAGACAGCATACCTGGCAAATCCATGGATCTCCCCTGCATATTTCAGCCTTCATTCCACACAGGAGGAAGTATCCTATTACAACTACTCTCCTCTTCTTCTTTTTGTAGGGTGTGGGTTCAATGACTGTATTTTGCTGTGCTTCAGCCCTCCTCATGTTCTCCAGTGGGGTCTCTTCTGCATGATGTCTGGCAGACTCCTCTTCAAGAATCTGGAATCTGTTTTCCAATTCCACAGGTGAAGACTGCCTTCTCCTTCTGCTTCTAACAGCGACACGTTTCCACTGTGGTTCATCCACTATGTTGGTACACACCTCAGCACTCTCTTTCACTGCTTGGCTTGGGTTTTCTTCCCTCTCCAGGGCCCTCAGGGACAGCTCAAGAGTTCTGTGGATGTATGCTTCATCTTCTCTTATACATAGCCTTCAGTGTAGCTACTTGCTGCTTCAGGTCTCTCACTTTTTCTTCTAAAAGGGCCATTCGTTTGCATTTATTACATATATAAGCTGTGTTGAACCCCGGAACAAAATCAAAAGCCTTCACATGCCTTCAGAGAGAACAACCGGGACCCAATTTGAGAAATACCTGGACTAGATTGTGAACTATCCCAGGAAGAGAAGGGCACCCAATGTGGTTCAGCATGATTTGGAAGTTCGGGCCCACAGGTTTAGCTCGGGCATGCCCACGCAGAGGAGGAGGCGGGGCAAGGAGGCCCATGGTGCTGCTTATGACAGTGAGCCTGTGGGAGGAGGCAGGGCATGGAATCCAGGGCCCATATGCAAGACCTTGGGACCCAAGCCTCCACACTAAGCTTCACCACGTAAAGTAGCCATTTCTTATCCTGGACACAAGAACAATTGTTTTCTTCAAAGGCCATATACAGTATTTTATTGTTCTACACAGATATAAAATGTACTGAGTTTTAGTTTAGCTTATAAAGGAACACCCCAGTTGTTCGTGGCTCTTTCTTTTCTTTTTATTGCCCTTTTAACTGGGGGTGGCTTCATGCAACCTCAGGTGGGAATTCTGCTCTCAACAGAACGATACTGTACCTCTTCCTAATCTGCAGTCCAAAATGCGTCACTATATGAGGGAAAACATGGAATGGAAAACATGAAATCAGACACGTTAAGCTGTGCTCTCTAGACTTATAAACGGCTGGAGAGAAAAAGCATCTGTGGTGTCAATGAGTAAACGTTAAAGGTGCAATTAGTCATCTCCCAAGATAGAAAACAGCTGTAATTTATTTACTCTCTTCTGTAATCATGGAGCCAGAAGTTCTCCACAATGGCACCTGGGAGATGAGCTACCCCTTCCACAAAGAAGGAAATGGTGCCGTATTCTACTTCAGAATATCCTGTATCCAAAAAACTTTAGAAAAGGTCACCATCAGTCAGAATTTACATGACACTGCACAATTATTCGAAGACAGAAGGGCCAAATCCACGCAGTCTGTGAATGCATATGAACATTAATGTGAATCATCAAGTGTCATGAAGGGCTGTCTACAGTATTTGTTTGCCTATCTCTGGCCTCAAGTGGAGTCAGACTCACGCCAGTGCCCTCCCTCACACAACTGTTCAAGAGAACAGAATTAAAATGGATTAGCACCTGTCAGTCTAAGCACCCCATAAAAGTGTTGGTTTAAAACATTCCATGTTGACAAACTTTTCTCTGCATGTCACAATTTTTTTCTCCACCCTGTTCCAGATTTGGAGACCAGCCAGACACAGAATTCCACCCATCGTACATTTTCTTGGCTCTCACAGCCTCTTAGTCAAACAGCTGCAAAATATATACCTCTAGGGAGAAAAGAGGCGATGCCCATTGGAATGGGGCCAGCCCCCAAAGCCAGCATTTCAAGGTCACAATGGCTGAATCCATCAGAAACGGGGATGTTTTAAAGAACAGCAGGAACTTCCCCAAGGACGTGACTGCAAAGGAAAACATTGTTCCCCAGTTTTGTAAGTAGAATGGAATTCCTTTAAAGAGAGAAAACTTCAAATATGTAGAAGGCAATATAGCTGAGATAATTCAAGGTGGAATATTAGGATTTGGAATTCCAGCAGTAGCATTTTCTGTTGCCAGAAAGAGCCTGTTGTAGCTCAGACAAGGCAAGATACAATACTGGGCCTTTCTATTCATTTCAATGTGCAGCAGCTTCTTGTTCATCTCCTACCAGACGCTGGAGATCATGATGGCTGTTTCAACTTTGGATGTGGTCACTCTGACAATGATATCATGTTGCATCCCAGGCACGTTTCCAAAATTCTTCAGGTGGAGTCATTCTGCTCCCTGCCCTGGTTTCCCATTTACGTGAAATTCTCTTCTAGCAAATATTAAATCATAAGCTCTTTCTGCATCTCCCAATCAATGCTCGAAGCTGAGTTAGCAATTATCCATAATGGGAATAATTTAATAAGAACCTTGGTTCATTGTCTGACTAGATAACAAACTCATCATTTCACAGTGTGAAACAAATTAATTTTCTATAAAGGCTGACACAACTCTTCTGAAACAACGTACTCCTTCAGATATCAAAAGCTCCAGAGTGACACAAGACCACCCCACAGAAATTCCAAAAACATCAACCCAGTATCTGGAACAGTTTGAATTTCTGAACATTTAGTACAAATGTATTCTCTCTCTCTCTCTCTCTCTCTCTCTCTCTCTCTCTCTCCCCTCCTCCTCCTCCTCCTCCTCCTCCTCCTCCTCTCTCTAGCAGCTCTGATTTCCAGTTCAGTTGTCTTGACATTTTCCCAAGGAACAGAACCAAAGTCAATGCAAGATCAAATTTATCTGGCTGTGTTACAGAGTTTCTCTGCAGTATATTAATTAACATGTAAAAGAACTAGCAATCTAAACTTACCTCCCCAGCTTCACTTCTAGGCAACTCCACTGGACCAAAAACTACACAGAACTTCTGAAAGCCAATGTGAGCCAGGATAACAAACAGCCAATTTTAAAACAAAACAAAATTTATTCATAGCGTTGTCAACATTCCAGGCTAAAAATTAAGATAGAATTGGGGCATACTATTAACTCAGTGGACAAATGTCTTTAAACAGTTCTGACATAAAAAAGATACCAGGAGAGTTAAAGTAAAAATATCTCCACACATTCAGGAGGTGCAAGTTCACTTATATGCAGACATAATTGGCACCTACATATGTGCTACTAGTATAAAAAAATCACTGTGGTTTAGGGGAGGTTAAGATGTTACAAAGAAGCCCAAATATGTAGGCCTTCTCTACAAGTATAGTTGGATGCAACGCCCCCTCTAAGATGTCTGAGTGCAAAGCTCCATTGCTGCAGCCCAAGTCAATTCCCGTTTACTTGAAAGTCTGCCCCCTGCCCCCTGCAGTCAGATAGACAAGGCTCCTGCACAGGGGAAATAAAAATTACAGGAACATTGGTTGGGTGTGGTGGTGGTTATAACTGGCACTACGTGGACACTCTAGCTCAAGTACCCATTCTGCTGCAAAAAGTCGTGGACAGATCTGAAAAATGATGATAAGGCTCCAAGTAATAATCACAGAATTGATGCATCAGTGTATGTGCTTCCTCCACTGACTAAAAGGAATGGTTCCTTAGAAGCATGTCTATCAGACTGACAACTGACTCAGCCAGCCATCCTATGAGGGACATTGTCTGTTTGTGTGCTATCTTTCTGCTAAAACTGATCCAAGGTTTTATTTGTTACGAACCAATACTGAGAGATAAAACAGATTATTCCAATATTTAAAAAGAATGAAACATAAATAATATTAAAAACAGTAGATAACCACTAGTAAAAACAAATGAGAAACAACAATACAGTGATCCCCCGCCTATTGCAGGGGTTAGGGACCTGACCTGACCCGCAATAATTGAAAATCCGCAATATGCGGATGCAAGTTGATTCAGGCCTGGGGGGGGGCTGGGGGGGGCTTTTGTACTTACCCCCAGCCTGGCCCTACCCTGAACAGGCCTTCTGGAGGCCCCCAAAGGGCCTCCCCACAAACCAGAAGTGACTTCCGGTAAACCAGAAATCATTTCTGAGACCTCCGACACGCCAGAAAGGCTCTCGGAGGCCTCAGAAATGATTTTCAGTGATCTAGAAGTCACTTCAGTTTCGCAGGGAGGCCCTTTTGGGGCCTCCAGAAGGCCCAGGAAGGCCCTCACAGGCCTGTTCGGGGCAGCTCCAGTCCTGGGGTAAGTATGGGAGGCTTGAAACAGGACTTTGCCCCCTTACCCTAGGGGGGCTTTTTTTCATATACTGCAGTCCCGCGATATAGCGGGACCGCAGTATATGACCCACGAAAGGGCGGGGGACCACTGTAATAAACACAATTGTGAAATTGGCTTCATATGTTTTTGAAACAGAGGTACTTTTAGACACTGAAAGGGCAATGCCTCTCTTTAACAGCCCTCTGCCTGATGCACCCCCCCCCCCGGCTTCCCTGAGACAAGTTGACTTTTCTCTTTTCCGCATTATTCGCCTCAGCAATATGACCTATGAACAACACCCTATTTTAATTACGTCACATTTTCCCATCAAACTCTTAGGGTACAGCTACGCTGGGGGAAATGTGAGAAAAGCTACAGGCTTGGGATGAGCTAATTTACATTTTCTTCCATCAATCATACAACATAAAGGGAAATGCAAATCATCCTGTAAATTTGCATTTTATAGCTCCCGGTTTTCCTGGAAAATCTCAGCAGTACTTTCCTTTTGCCTTTAACTGGGAAGGGCAAAGCAAAGCTTCTCTCAGCTTGCAAAGCTGGCAATATTTTTTTAAAAAGTCTTTATGCCAACACTCTTCCACCAGGGCATCTAAACACACGCACACACACACAAAGGCTAACGAGATGAAGAAACCAGAAAGGGAAACCCTTGTTACAGCTTGTTGGGCAGTTCCTTTTAAGTGCACCTCAACAGGCCTCAATAGAACTGCAAACAGCTAAAAACGCTTTTCTCTTGTCTCCCTGTATGGCCACTTTAAAAAAACACCCAAATTCCCACACTGTGTAGTTGTACCCTTAGGACCAAATTTTGTCATGCATTTGATGCTATAATTGAATGATTAAACTCTGACTAAAACCCAAATGCCAAACCCTCTTGCCTAATTAAAATAGCATAACACAAGTGGTGTATCTTTTGCCAGCAAACTGCCTTACACTGTGATCACTATAGGGGGGTCGTCCCTCTCCCCTATGCTGTTCAACATCTATGTACGGCCGCTGGCAGAGGTCATAAGAAGATTTGGAGTCTGCTGTCATCAGTACGCTGATGACACGCAGCTCTATCTCTCCTTTTCCACCGCTGCAGATGAGGCTGTCCAGACCCTCTACCAGTGCCTGGGTGCAGTCATGGAATGGACCAGGGCCAACAGACTCAAACTCAACCCCGAGAAGACTGAGGTTATGTTCTTTGGGACTTCCCCATCTGGCTATGGAGGCCCTTTTCCTACCTTGGAGGGCGTTTCCCTCCGGCCTTCGGACAGTGTCCGGAATCTGGGTGTAGTCCTGGACCCGGCACTCACTATGGAAGCCCAGGTGGCCGCTGTGTCCAGGACTGCCTTTTTCCATCTCCGTTGCATAGCCCAGATTCATCCCTACCTCGATGGGGACTCCCTCAGGACAGTTGTGCAAGCGCTGGTGGTCTCAAGACTAGACTATTGCAACGCGCTCTACATGGGGTTGCCCTTGACTCTCCTTCGGCGACTGCAGCGGGTACAAAATGCGGCAGCCAGGCTGGTGGTGGGTGTGCGCCGGTTCGACCACATCACCCCAGTCCTGGCTCGTCTGCATTGGTTTCCTGTTGCGTCCCAAATCAGATTCAAGGTCTTAGTTTTAATTTATAAAACCCTCCATGGCCTGGGACCTGACTACCTGGCAGAGCGGATCGACCAGCGGTCAACATCAGCCCGACCGACCAGGTTGTTGCGGGCACACATGCTGCAGGTGGCCACGCCCAGAGAGGCTCGGAAGACTTCCACCCGTACCCGAGCCTCTCCCTTGTTATTGTGTTGTTTGATTATTCCTGTTTTTAAATTGTTTATTTGTTGTTTGTTTCTGTTTATATTCCTTTTGTTGTAAACTGCCCGGAGTTCCCCCGGGAAGATGGGCGGTATATAAGCTCAATAATAAATAAATAGATAAATAAATAAATAAGCATTATTTGTTGCATACTAAGTTGAGAGACTGTATGTGTCTCTGGTGATTTCTTAATGTGGGACCATTTATTTATTTATTTATTTATTTATTTATTTATTTACAGAATTTTTTAAACCGCCCCATTATCAAGTGGTCTCTGAAAGTTATAGTGTATATTTGCATACCTGCTGAAGAGGATTCTGCCCAGTGGTACAAAAAAATCACACTGTCACAATCTATAGTAAGTACATACTGTAGAGAATGCATTTCATTTCTTTCCATCTTTGGTTCTCAGGCAGAAGCCTTCTCCCTCTGGCCGAAGGGAAATGAGCTATTATCTTCTCTGTAGCCTTTAAACCTGCCAATAGCTCCAGTGGATTGGTTTGCACTGAGATAATGATGGGAAAAACATGGGGAAAAGTATATAGAATGGTTAAAAGGAAAGCCTGAGAATGGTAAATGGGCTAATCTTTTCCACCATGCTTTGATATTGTATAATATGGGGAAGAATTGAAAGTATTGCTTGCTGGGGTGTTGGGAGGGGGAGGATAAAGAGGAAGGGCAACAAACTTCGTAGAATATGATGGAAATACAGTACAGTAGTTGTTTGAAAAGTACAGTAAGCGGTTTCGCCTGGAAAAAAATAAAAACAATTTTACAAATTAATGGGAAAAACACATAGCCAAGCATGTTTTGTAGATCATCTCACAGAGAAAGAGTGATTTCCGCTAAATCTTGTAGGATATGGACATGCTATACATTATGCCAGATATGTCTTATGATACAAGAAGTAATGCTGCAGACCTTTCTAGCAAGTCAGGCAAAATATTTATTTATTTATTTATTTATTTATTTGTACACTGCCTTTCTCTTTAAAAAGGACCCAAAGCGGCTAACAACAATTATACAAATACTGTACTTTAAAAGGACCAAGGAAATACCTCACTAAACAATGGTAAACAAAAGAAACACACACACACACAAGGCAATAAGGTACAACAATTCCATTAAAAACCCCACTCAGGCAGACAGTTAGCATCAGTAAGTTTATGGCACAAATCCCAGTAAACCCTGGATGGAAGCTCTCAAAGTAGAAAGGAATCCTAAAAGACAATGTTCCTGTCCTGGCAGGAAGGTGAAATCAAACTTCAGGAGACTGCAGGGATCTCAAGAAAGGCTGGTTGACATACAGTTCTAGATGATTGTACAGAAAAACCGGGTCTCACATGATGCAGAAGAGAGAAACAAACCAGAAATCAGTTATGTACTGGTAATTTGAAAATTTAAAATTCTTGAAAAGAATGAGGTTGGCCTCTTACTTGATGAGTACTTTTCTGCATTCACTCTCACAATTCCCCCTCTTCCCATTACCCAAAGCATTTTGATCTTCTTCTAAATTTATAATTTTATGGAGCCTTTATTTTAATCTGAATTTAACTTAAATAGTGAGTGATTAACATCAGATGGGCAGCTTAAAAGATTCAGAAAGGGAAATGTTTATAAATCTCCCTAGAAAACTAGGGCATGAAATACACCAGAATGGTTAAAAGAAATTTACAGTATGGAAATGTAGTATTCAATGTCTCAGACCTCAAAACAAAAGATGTTTGCAAGATATGACATTTTAAAAAAATTCTAATGACCACCTTTTGGGAAATTACATTCCTTGTTCATTAGCCTTACACTAGAGTAAATAATGTCCAGGCCTCCAAAGAATGAGTATGGTTCTTGTTCTCATTCCTAAAAACAAACAGGGAAGAGACTGGCTTACCATGGAATGCCTCTCCTGCTTTTTTTAAAGTGTTACGAGAGAAGCTCAAGATTGTGGACTCAATATACGGAGGATGCCCCAAATACTCTATAGGAAAGCACTATATTTTGTCACTCTTGTGATTCGTTATATTGCCTATTGCTTCACATTTTCGCTTTGTAAAAATTTACTGGGTACATAACTTTTTAATCGCGGGTATCGTTTTTATTTATTTATTTTAATGTTACCGTTTGATGTTCATTAAAGGTTCTGATGTGATTATGATGCTGATGCTGATTGGGGACTCAATCAGCAGCTCAAACAAGAAGAGCTTAAACCCCAAACCGGGCACACAATTAGAAAAAACATGAACCCAAACCTGACACAAAAACCTGACAGCCAATCAGAGGCCAAATATAAAAATGTTTTTTGTTGGGTCAGACCCAGTATCCTATCGTTTGGCAACATTCTCCCAGACTTTCCCTCGGGCTAGAAGTGGGGCCCAGGAGTGACAGAAATTTCAGTATCTTTTAATTTGCTCCCCCAAACTAGTAAATGAAATAAAAGAACTTCACCTTCATAACCGGATGTTCCATTGAAACTGTGGGGTTTAGTACCATGGATCGGCCTTTCCCATTAATTTGTTCATCATTCTCTCGCATTTATGCTTTATTTTCTATACACACAAAGTGCTCTCTGTGTCTTTTTTTTAAAGAACAGAGTAAAAGAAACATAAAAGCAAATGGAGGGAAGGAAGAAACGAAAGGATATTTAAAAAACCCCCCTGCCAAACATTACATCATGCAGAGCTCCTGGCAGCATCAAAGTGGCTGGTGCCCCAAAACAACCACAAGAATTTCAGAGGCTGGGAACCCAAGATTTGAGTCCTTTTGACAGTTTCCGTTACTTTGCCTCCACAAGCTACTTAAAATCTTTGAGAGCAATCCCCTGACTGGCTGGCGTTTTTGTGCCTTCAAAAAAATTTACTGTTTCTGTCCCTGTGCCCATGTTCATTCCGTTTGCCACTACATTCAAATGGGAGCTAAAAGTAGGCACACTGGTTCCCCAGTCTCTCTCAACACGCATACATAAAAATTAGAAAATCCCATCCCGGGATTTTTCCTAATTATAATGATGCCCAAATCAAATGGATTGTAGCCCTTTAGAGGCAAAGTAAGTTAAGAAATCCTGTTGAATTTTGATCTGTTGATGCTTTACATAATTTTGTGTGACTAACAAAGCAACAGAGATAAACCCTTGAAACTGAGCGGAGTGATAACACCAAATGTGAGGGTTTAGAGCGTTAAAACCTGCTTCTCTTGATAACCCGAGATCTTGTGACCCAATGGGTCTCATGCCACAAGGGAGGAAAAACAGCTACTGGGCCCAATTTGGACCTTGTCAATTAGGGGGGTAATCCCTTTTGTTGCCAGTGGGTTTTGACATTTTAAAGGCTTGTGGGTTTCATTATTTTAATGGGGACAGTACATTTACTAGTGTTTTACAAGTGTACACTCACTGCTTTACATTGTAGCCAAATTCATTTCTTCAGTGTTGTCACATGAAAAGAAAATACTAAAAATTTATGAAAAAGTGAGGGGTTGTACTCCCTTCAGTGATATATATTAAAAGTTTTTATAGTTGTTTATATTATATTTTATGCTGGTTGAAGCATGAGGGTGGAAATGTACCCACATTTCCCATGAAACTAGGAAGTAATATGGGAAAACAGGTTTGAAATGAAACACCACCCACTATAATCATTGTCAAGTGTCTTCAAAAACGTGTATGGTTTGTTACACTGCTCACAAAGGGGAACACCCTTCCCGTTGTTGCTGGATCACAGGTCTCAGCATTCCTATCACTAGTTTGACGGAATTAAATCTAAAACGCTGCAAGGCCAAACTTTTCTAACCTTCTAATGCTGTTTAAATTTTTGTTTCTATCTATTTTCTAAGGGACTCAACAGGGGGTGCCCCTTGTGCTTTTCTTAGTTACTTCACAAGTGGGTTAAAAATTTTGTGGCAGTCGTTCACACCAGTAGGAGTAAACCTGGCAAAGGGTTTCTAAAATTCTAGGCCACATGTTTTCCAAAAGAAAGAAAAAGAAAGAGGACAGCAATTTGTTTAGCTTGTAGTTTTAACAGCCCACTGAGATTTCATACAGCTCGGGAATAATGTTTCCCGTCAGCTTCCAAAATACAGAATGTGGGTGATATATTTTAAACACTAAACAAAATGCATACAGTTGCTAGCTTTTGGGATCAGGACCCGTCATCAAGCTTGCACCTACGCCCTTTTTTGTTTAACGCAGGATTTAGAGTTCAAAGGGTTTCATGCGATGGATTTGCCGGCACATTTATTGTTGTAATTGAAGGTCATTTGAGATGTGGTTTTAAATACTTGCAGTTAAGTTGACCTTGTTTGGGAAAAATTGAAGAGTTTGGTTCCCATTCTTTTCTCCCCCCCCCCTTTGTAAAATTGTCCTGGCACATTGGCACTACATCTATGGGGGTTTTGGTTGTTGTGAAGTACGCAAATGCTCACAGACAGGCCTGAAAAAACCAGTCTTTTTTTTAAGCACCCTTAAACCGACTGGGTATTGACCCTACTTAGCCATTGCAAATGTACCATATTTTTCCATCTATAAGAGCCCCTTTGTATAAGCCCCCCCAATATTTTTAAAAACCCCCCAAATTAAAAAAAATGAATATTCTTGAGGTAAGGAAGGGAACCCGGTGGGGGTGGGGGGGGCAAACTGGAACAGTGAATGACCCTGAGCGGAGTCCCTTCCAGTTTGGGTTCTCCTAAAACAGGATGACAAACTTTTGAGAACGGTGCCCAAACTGAAATTTAAAAACACTATTTTTTTGCAAAGTCCCAAAAAGGCAATTTATCTGAATCAGGTGGTGTGAGGGGCAATTTGTCAGGGCAACAGAATGGTCTGAGTGCCCCTTTGGGCCCACCGTGCATAGGTTCGCCAACACTGTTAAAACGTGATGGCGAACCTTTAAGAGAGGGGAGTCCCCAAAAACTGTGATCAAACCCACTTATTTTTCACAAAGTCCCCAAAAGGGGCAATTTAACCTGAATCCCGTGGTATGGGTTCTTTGTAGGACCCCAAACAAAACGCTGCCTCCCCTTGCCTGGCTGTCTTCACAGACCCGTTTCGAGACTGCCGAAATGGCTCCTGAAGAAGCAGGCAAATGGGGGCAGGGGTTTTTGTGGGTTCCTTTGTAGCCCAGTTTGCCTGCAGCCACACAATCTGTGTATCCCAAAGCGGTGTGGGCTGGAGAAAAACTGGGGCTCCCAAAAAAGACCAAACAAACCGCTGCCCCCACGTGGCGCGCTCCGAGTGGAGGGGGAATTTTCCGTGCTGTGGCGGGAGGATTCACATGCCCCAGAAAGGGCTCGGCCCTGTCAGCTTTGGCACCCGTGCCATGGATTTGCCAACAATGGTCCTGTGTGGTGTGTGTTATGTCATTACAGGTTGTGACCGACCCTTCGTGACCCCATGCCCCTGGAGTTTTCTTGCCAGTTTCCCACTCCAGGCGCCTACAGCACCCGTTATTTCTCTGGGGTCTCCCATCCAAGGACTAAAAGGGGGACCTGCTTCGCTTTCCCAAAAAAAGGCGGATCGCATGTGCTAAGGCATTAGGCAGCCCGAGTATAGTAGAGGAAAAAGGGAAATTTTTTGATTTGCAGATCCCCAAAAGAAACATCCATTCTGCATATCCAGGTTGTCAAATGGAACACAATGCACCTCAAAAAAGTATTTTGTTCGTGAGAATGGCCCTTTGTTTTAGAGAGGAACTGCTGAGAAGCCCTCCAGAGGAAATTAATGTGGAATGCCAGACCGCAGCATCCTGCTGTTTATGGAAGCCCGTCACCTAGCGGTTTTTGAAACTTACCAAAATTTAAACCCAAATTTAATTTAAACCAAAATTTAAAAGTCAAATAAATACCAGGTGCACATCATAAATGTCCCATTTTGTGAATGGGGAAATTTAAGCTGTCTGGGTTTTATGGTTGTGGGGAAAGAAGGCAGACGGGGAGACATGCATATGGAGGGGCACCCTCTCTTTGCTTTATTTTACTTAGAACTTTAAAACTTAATAGTTCTAGGGTTTGGGGTTTTCCATCTGTATTAATAAAAAGGGGGGGGGACTATGTGGAAGGAAGAGGGGCAGGCGGAACACACTGGGCCTCCCCGTCTTCATAATACATATTATGTCAAAACAGCCAGAGTTTATTTTTCATTAAATCGTTACCACATTTTTTAGCCATAATTATCAAATTCTTTGCCCATGATCACTTTTGGAGAAGGGTGCAACTCTGAGAAAAATCGGCACCATTCCGTCATTTCTCTTCTCTCTTCTTTCTCTCTTTTCTCTCTCTTCTCTCTCTTCTCTCCTTCTCTGTTGTACAGTATATATTAATAGCACCTTGGTTTCAGAGTAGGGTTTATAGCGATTTTTAAAAATTGGCATACAAAAAAAAAGCCTTAAAAAAAATTTTAAAACTCCCTTATTAGGGCCTTTTTTCACTCCCAGATATTCCAATCTCGCGGGTTTTTCTTTAAACGTGCAGCGATACTTTACCGCAAAATTGAAATTTTTCGGTTTTTTTAAATTTGCTTTTAGCGTTCCTTAAGAAAAGCGACGCGGGCTTCATTTCTTAGTAAAACTTTTTACTTCTCCCCCCCCCCCGCAAAGAAAAAACCCACCCAGTGAAATTTGGGCATGGTTGCTCCGATTTCCCCGGGATGACCGTTTATCCCGGGCCCCATCCCGCCCTCGCTGGCTCCCGCCCTTTTTTTTCGCCCGAGCCAGGCGGGCAAGGCGGGCAGCTGCCGGCGGGGGGAGGAGGAGGCGCGTGGGGCCCGGGAGGCCTGACGCCGGGACCGGTGCCTGGAATGCACACCAGACCCCCCCACTCCGCCTCCTCCCTCCCTCCCTCCCTTCCCTCCCTGAGCCAGACTCCGGCCGAAAAACCCGGGCGCCCCGAGCCTCTGGCGCGCTTCACCGCACCCCCCCTCCACCGCCCCTCCGGCCGCCCGCCCGCCCCCCCCTGCCGCCGCTGGGAGGGCGCGCGCGGGGGCTGCATCTCCTACCTCCGTCCGGAGCCCCGAGGCGGCGACCCCCGTCAGGAGGGCGAAGGCGAGCAGGTTTCTTCCAACTGCGGGAGGGAGAGAAGAGGGGAAAAAGGGGTTTGATTGGGGGGGGGGGAGGCGTCGTGGTGCAGAAAAGGAGACGAAAACTTGGGCGCTCCCCTCGCCTTCCCACCCACCCACCCCCCGGGCCCGATCCCGGCGCCCCCATCCCCACCCCGCTCACCATTTCCCTGGCTCCCGCGGCGGCGCCCCTCGTCCGGATCCTTGCAGGCGAGCAAGGCAACGCGTGCTGCTGCTGCTGCTGCTGCTGCTGCTCCTTGTCCGCGCCCGCCCTTCTCGCTCGGGATCCGTAGGGTAGAGCTGATGCCTGGGACTGGGGGGTGGGTGGGGGGAAGGCGACGGGATCTCCGCCCGCCGACGGCAGCTCCTCCTCCCCGCCGCCCCTGCAGCTCTCCTCCTTCCTGGCTGGCTGGCTGGCTGGCTGGCTGGCTGGCTGGAGGGCGGGCGGGCGGGCTTGCCTCCTCCTGGCTTCCCTCCCTCGCCTCGCCCCCCCCCCACCGCCCACCACAAATCCCAGCCCAGCCGAAGGACGGCGGGGAAGGAGGCGCGCCCAGGCAGAGGGGAGGGTCGTCGGCGCTGCTGCTGCTGCTGCTGCTCCTGGGCTGGCCCGACGGCGCCGGGCTCGGGATGGAGAGGAGCGGGGGGGGGGCGAGGTGCCCTCCGCCGCCGATGGGCCAGCGGCGCTGTTGCTGCTGCTGCTGCTGCTGCTGCTGCTGCTGGTGGTGGTGGAACCTGGATTTCGGGATCCGGGGTTGCGCCGCCCTCCTCCTTCGAACCCCCAACCCCCAACCCCAGTTCCTCCCTAGGCGGGCCTGTGCGCTGCCCAAGGAGGGGGTTCACACCCGCCCGCCGGGGTTTGCCTCTCCGGAACGCCCTTGGAGGCCCTCGAGGAAAAGGCTTTAAAAAGACGGTTAGCGCTGCCCAGTCCAGGCGGGAGGGGGAGGGGGGGGGGAAGGAAGAGTTTTTGATTGAATACTCCGAAAAGTAGTGGTGTATTATAGTGGTGGGGTGGGGAAAGGAGGGCGACCCCACGGCTAAATTTTAGAGGTGAGGTTGCTGTCCTGGTCCAGGTCGGCGACGAGTCCACCTTAGGAGCACGTCCCGTTACACAATTTAGATTCTCTTCTATGTGCAACTTTCATGGCAGGTCTAAAACATGGATTTGGTGGAAAGCACCATTTTGTGCCCGTTGTGAATCCAGCATGACACCTGATACTTCTCAGGATCTCTTACATCTTTATTATAAAATATTGAGCAGCATCTGGTTGCATGGGAAGTTTGTATGTTTTGGTCATTATGGTCGTGACCGACCCTTCCTGACTCTACGTCCATGGAGTTTTCTTGGCAGAAATACTGGAGTGGTTTGCCAGTTCCTACTCCAGGCACCTGCAGCACCTGGTATTCCCTGGTGGTCTCCCATCCAAGTACTAACCAGGGCTGACCCTGCATAGCTTCCAAAATCCGTCAAGATTGAATGTGCAGCTCACATGGGAAGTTTACAATAGTTTAATTGTTATCACACTCTCTGGCTTGGCCTTTCTTTGGTATTGGAGTGTATATTTAACATTTCCTGTCATTGGGCCCTTCTATTGTGTTCCATCTTTGTGGCATATTTTACAGTTTTTATAGATAGGGTGTCTGTGTAGCTTGATTTAGTGCTATTGGTATTTCAGCTGCTCCTGATGATTTATCACCTGCAACTGCTTTGACTGCAGCTGTCACTTCATTTTCAAGCAATCCCCTTCTTTAAAACTGCAGGTTCATCAACAAAAGGTTTTTTTTGAAAGCATCTGCCACCCTTTTTCTTTATAGCCCTTCAGTGTTTTGCTTTAATTATGTTTAAATATTTTAAAGTAAAGATTTTAATGGTCCTTGTTTTTGTTGGCTGAACCCCTTTTCACACAACTATGCCATGTAGTGCTAAAGGGCAACTTTCAGCCTCAGTGAACTGAAAAGCAGTCCAGATTTTCAGAAATTAAAGATTTAGGACCCCCTTTGGGGCGCAGGGGTTTAAATGCCTGTACTGCAGGTAAAACTTTGCTCAAGACCTGGGGTTCAATCCCTGGTAGCAGGCTCAAGGTTCACTCAACCTTCCATCCTACTGAGGTCGGTAAAATGAGTACCCAGCGTGCTGGGGGGGGGGGCAATGTGTAGCAGGCATACTGAAATTTAAAAGCTGTTAACCGCCCCACAGACTACTTGAAGTGGTATGGGGTGGTATATAAGCAGAACACTCTCCCTATTCCATTGCCCCAAACAGTGTGGGTGTATAATGGGCAATTTGGTAACCACCCAAGGGTAAAAAAGAGCCAGCTTGCCTGGAATTCTGTAGATAGGCATTATTTCTGTTACTCTACTACTCCCAGTATGCATGATAGAAATGACTTTAGCATTCAACAACAACCCATCCTTCTCACGTTGGATTCCAAAGGATACCAACATTATCTTTGTAATCCTCCTAAGAGGTATAGACCAGGGGTCCTCAACCTATGGCCCCGGGGCCGGATGCGGCCCCCCCAAGGTCCTGAATCTGCCCCCCGGGACCAATTGCAACCTCCCCACCTACCCCTGCTTTGCAAGCAAGCCAGCCTCCGCAGCTGCTTCTGTTGCTGAGGCAGATCAAAGCAGTGGGCTATGTCACTTCTCCCACTCCCCCCAACTCCCACCCAGATGATCAACATGCTGGCTAGTGGGGCATTCAGAGTGGGAGGGCTACGGCAAGGTCCCCTGCTCCCCCCACCCACTGTGTTCCGGACCCCAGTGGTGCCTGGGGCATGTGGACCGGCCCGCTGTTTGAAAACTTTGAGGACCCCTGGTATAGACCTTGAAATTTTGCTCCTGGCTTAGACTTGTTACAGTGTTGCTAGTATTTCACTTGGTATTATGTCACTTATTATAATGCTACTTGTTATACTCCCATGTATGCAGTCTAGTGGGTGGCATTGCACAGAAATCACACATGGGCTGACGATGAGCAAGGATGCTGTCCGTGTGAAAATTGTGACCTTCCTCTTCATTGCTGGTCTGGGGCACACTGTATTAGATGAGCCAGGTGCCACTCATCAAGTTGCAAAATGTGTACGCTGTCTCAATAACATCCACAATAAACAAATATTCTAAATGGGTTCCTACACAAGGAGGAGGTTTTTACAATCTGTCACAGGACGGCCCCATCTCTGCTGTCTTTCTGGAAGCAGGCAAAGACTTTCCTCTTCAGGCAAGCTTTCCCTGAATGAGGGACAACCCAGTACCGTATGTGGCTTTTATATAGATTACCACGCATGACTGCATTGACTGATTTCATAAGAACACCAGTGCTTTCCACCCTGCACAATGGAATTTTTTTCTTTGGTGTGCTCTTTGTAGCTTTAATGTTACCTTTTAATGTTCTAAGATGCCCTTCTAATTCCCTGTTCTTAATTTGAATATGTCTTAAATGTACTGGGCTGTATATTGTCCCTCATTATTGTAAGTCTTTAACATTCATATCTGCATCTATCCTTGTTTGTTTTTTGCATGGCTATAGGTACTGGCAACCACAGGAACTGACAGGGACCCGATATGAAAAAATTGCAGGAATCAAAAGGCTTTTCTCCTGCTGTGTTGTTTTAACTCTCTCTCTCTCTCTCTCTCTTCTCTCTCTCCCCTCAACATCACACACACACACACACACACACACAAACACACACACACACACACAAACACACACCTCCCTTTCATCAATTCACTTCTTTTCTTCCTCACTTCATCCTACAAAGCTCACTTTGTTTATTTTAGAGTATTTTTACTCCACCTTTCTCCTCGAAAAAGGACTCAAAGCAGCTTACAGTAATGAGGGACAATATACAGTCCAATACAATTACCTAAGACATATTCAAGTACTGAGAGCAGGGAATTGAGGGACATCCTACAGCATTAACCGACAACATTGCATTAATGCAATCACAAAGTCAATAAACACAAAGTCTATGTGATCGTGTGTGGTAGATTCATATAATACGTAGTCCATCATTCATGGAAAGCTTGCGTGAAGAGGAAGGTCTTTGCCTGTTTCCAGAAAGACAGCAGAGATGGGGCAGTCCTTTTTTTCAAATACATTTTTATTAATTTTTTTTAAATTAAATTTTTATTTTATTTTCTTATATACAAGGGGGGCATAGGGGGTGGTTGAGTGGAAGCAATTGGGTTAAATACAAGTTAATACATAGGTTGAAGCTTACCATCATCTCTTTGTCTAACCCACCATTACAGTAGTTCATCAGCTTGTCCTTAGTGATCCAAAAAAAAATTAATAGCAGATCGTATTTCGGATCTTTTAAATATATCCTAAAAATCAAAACCACAAACCAACAGATTATCATTTCCTTTTTTTAGCACAAAATCTAATAGAGGTTTCCAGACACTCTTAAACTTGTTCAATGATCCATCTTCAATTAAAGCTGTCTTTCTGGAAGCAGGCAAAGACTTTCCTCTTCATGCAAGCTTTCCCTGAATGAGGGACAACCCAGTACCGTATGTGGCTTTTATATAGATTACCACGCATGACTGCATTGACTGATTTCATAAGAACACCAGTGCTTTCCACCCTGCACAATGGAATTTTTTTCTTTGGTGTGCTCTTTGTAGCTTTAATGTTACCTTTTAATGTTCTAAGATGCCCTTCTAATTCCCTGTTCTTAATTTGAATATGTCTTAAATGTACTGGGCTGTATATTGTCCCTCATTATTGTAAGTCTTTAACATTCATATCTGCATCTATCCTTGTTTGTTTTTTGCATGGCTATAGGTACTGGCAACCACAGGAACTGACAGGGACCCGATATGAAAAAATTGCAGGGAATCAAAAGGCTTTTCTCCTGCTGTGTGGTTGAACTCTCTCTCTCTCTCTCTCTCTCTCTCTCTCTCTCACACACACACACACACACACACACACACACACACACACACACACACCTCCCTGCATCAATTCACTTCTTTTCTTCCTCGCTTCATCCTACAAAGCTCACTTTGTTTATTTTAGAGTATTTTTACTCCACCTTTCTCCTCGAAAAAGGACTCAAAGCAGCTTACAGTAATGAGGGACAATATACAGTCCAATACAATTACCTAAGACATATTCAAGTACTGAGAGCAGGGAATTGAGGGACATCCTACAGCATTAACCGACAACATTGCATTAATGCAATCACAAAGTCAATAAACACAAAGTCTATGTGATCGTGTGTGGTAGATTCATATAATACGTAGTCCATCATTCATGGAAAGCTTGCGTGAAGAGGAAGGTCTTTGCCTGTTTCCAGAAAGACAGCAGAGATGGGGCAGTCCTTTTTTTCAAATACATTTTTATTAAATTTGTTTTAAAATTAAATTTTTATTTTATTTTCTTATATACAAGGGGGGCATAGGGGGTGGTTGAGTGGAAGCAATTGGGTTAAATACAAGTTAATACATAGGTTGAAGCTTACCATCATCTCTTTGTCTAACCCACCATTACAGTAATTCATCAGCTTGTCCTTAGTGATCCAAAAAAAAAAAAATTAATAGCAGATCGTATTTCGGATCTTTTAAATATATCCTAAAAATCAAAACCACAAACCAACAGATTATCATTTCCTTTTTTTTAGCACAAAATCTAATAGAGGTTTCCAGACACTCTTAAACTTGTTCAATGATCCATCTTCAATTAAAGCTGTCAATTTTGCCATTTCTGCCAGTTCCAATACCTTAATTAACCAGTCTTCTACTGAGGGTAATTTATCCGTCTTCCAATATTGTGCATAGAGAAGCCTGGCAGCTGTCGTAAGGTATCTAATAAGGATCACTATGTTCTTTCTATCCGGTTGTCAAATCAAGCCTAGTAAAAACAGCTCTGGTTTAAAGTGGAGATTGGAATTCAGTATCTCATGCTTTTACAGAATTAAATTTGTTTCCAAAATTTAATTTGCCAGTCCACATGTCCACCACATGTGGTAAAAAGTACCTTCCTTCTCTTGGCATTTCCAACACATATTGGAGTTTTCCCTTATACATCTTGGACAATTGTCTGGCGTTAAAATACCACTTATACATCATTTTGTAAATTTTTTTCTTTAAAAATTTTAAAATCCTCGTGAATTTCAGTCCATACTTCCACATTCCCTCCACTGTTCTATTTGAATATTATGCCCAAAATTTTGGCCCATTTGATCATACGCTCTTTAAACCTGTTCATCTTCAGTATCGAATTTCAATAACATTTTATATATTATTGATATCAAATGGTCCTTATTGGCACAGAGTTCCATCTCAAAAATAGATTTTCCCTGTTCAAATTCAAATACTTGTTTATCTATTTTGAATCTTCTGATAATTGCAAGTATGAAAACCATTGACAGACAAAACCTTCTGGTTCAGTTCCTCTCTGGGTTTCATTTTATATTCCCTTGGCTCCGTTTTAAAATATCTTTGTATGTTAACCAACTATCTCTCTGCGATGTTTCTGACTAAACAAAGCCTCCTGTGGTGAACCAGAGAGGCATTTTGGATGCCAATCTTGGTTTGTAAGTATTCCAGATTCTTAAATGGATTGCCGAATATATGGTTGTTGAATTCTGCATTTGCTTTGGCTTTGTTATACCAAAGATACCGTGCCATCGAAAATCTCAAATCATGTCCTTCTAGGTTAACAATCTTTTATTCCCCAACATTATCCAATCTTTGAGCCAAAATTAAACAACTAGCAGCATTATACGTTTTTTTAAAATTTTGGGAAATCCCAATCCTCCTCTCTCTTTAGCATCTATCAAAACATTTATGTTTTATCGAGGTCTCTTCCTTTGCCATATAAAGTTTGCTATGTCTTTTTGCCAGTGTTTAAAGGAGTTTCTGACTTCAATATTGGGAGTTTGTCTGGAATAAAAAAGCATTCTTGGAAGGATCATTCATCTTTATTGCGGAGATTCTTCCTAGTAAGGAAAGTTGAAGGTCTTTCAACTTTTCTAAGTCTTTTTAAATTTCATTCAGGCTTTAATAATTATTTTCAAAAAGCATAGAGTTTTTATGGTTAGAGTGATCCCTAAATATTTCACTTTTTTCTCTATTTTAAATCCTGTTTCTCAATAAGCTGTGATTGAATTCTGCAGGTATATTCTTTACTATCATTTTAGTTTTCCCCTGTTTATTTTGAAACCTGCTAAGGACCCAAAATTCTTTTATTTTAGACATTAACACTTCTATACCTTTTAAAGGGTCTTCCAAAGTCAAGACTAGATCATCTGCGAATGCTCTTAATTTATTATCTTTCTTCTTAATTCTTATTCCTCCTATTTGTTCGTCTTTTCTTATATCTCTATTTAGTACTTCCAGTATTAAGATGAATAACAGAGGTGACAGCGGGCAGCCTTGCCTTACCCCTTTTGGATATTGCAGGGTTTGGTCAAATGATCATTGACTATAATGTAAGCCTTTTGGGATTATATATTGAACTCACCAGTTTATGAAATTATCTCCAAACCTCATTTCTTGTAGTGTCTTTGTTCATAAAGGACCAGTTCAAATTATCGAAAGCCTTCTCTGCATCTAAGAAGATCATGGCCATCTGTTTTTCATTATGTTTCTCAAAATACTCAATTATGTTCAAACACATTTCTAACATTATCTTTTAATTGCCTTTTGGTAGGGAAACCGCATTGATCTTCGTGGATAAGATCTTTAAGAACCAATTTCAATCTTTGAGCCAAGATATTTGAAATATTTTATAATCATTATTTAACAGCAAGATTGGCCTATAATTTTCAATTAGATTAGGTTTTTTATCCTCTTTTGGAATTAATGTTATATTTGCCTCCTTCCAGGATTCTGGTATTTTCCTTCTTTTAAGATCGAATTCATTGCTGTTTGCGTGGTATCAGCAGTTCTGTTTCAAACAATTTATAAAAAGATAATAGGGAAACCATCAGGGGCCCGGGGGTTTTTCCTGGGTTTTTGGGCCCTCTTAATTGCTTCTACAACTTCTCTTACTGTGATTGGTCCATTCAATGTGGACTTTTGCTCTTCAGTAAACCTGGGTGCTCTTGTCTCCTGAATATCATCTATCGCCCTAGGGGGGTATTGATTCTTTAAATGGAATATAGTTGTAACATTTTTGGTTCCTCTTTTATCATAATCTTCAAACT
>JAWVWN010006239.1:0-27049 GCA_037367305.1 Phrynocephalus vlangalii | reverse complement strand
TGGGAAACCCATTTTAGTGCTTGTATCTGGCCCAATTTTCCCGATGACACCTTTGGAAAACAAGTCGCAAACCCCCCCAAAAGGGCTTTGGGGCCCTTGTTCCAGAGTTCTATGAGTATGCAAAAGAAGGGGGAAATTCAACTGATGGTGTACTGTTTTCCACGCCGCCTCTTCATCTATTTTCTGTTGGCTGTGCAATGGTTTTTGTTCCTCCATTCTGCGCGTGAACAAAAATTCCTCTCAAGATTAAAAGGGAAAAGTGCAACATGCGGGGAAAACAGTGGGCTTTCACCCAGAACCCAAAAAATGGATGAAATTTTTTTGCCATACCTTGTTGTAGTGATGGAAAAATTTATTTTTTTGTCCTTGTTTTTTTTGTTTGATTCACATTTTTTCCCCATCTTTCCCCATGCGCTTAGACTTTCCTTCGCTTGTATATGTGGCTTTTAAAAATTTTTTTCTTTAATTCAGTATATATTTTAACCCCTCTATGCAACCTTTAAATGTTGTTATGCAATTTGCCCTCGCGACAAAGCTCTTTTTGTGAATTTTTTAATTGTTCATGATTGGTTATTCCTTTCAAATGGAATGGAAAACACATTTTTTTTGTGTGGTTTTCATTTTTTGGGCCCCACCCAAAAGGGGCTTCTGATAAAAAAGGGTTTTCCCGCGGTAAACGCTTAAAAGCATCAGACGCCCAACATTTTTTTTCAGTCATACTGTCTTGTTCTGCAAGTGGGGGTCTTGGATTTGGAGGGAAAAAATTTTGAACCTCCAGTCGAACTCTGCTGGAGTTCTTTAGGGGGGTTACAAAAAAGCACTTGCAGCATTTATCCCTTAAAACATTGCAGTTTTTCACTGGTTCCCCAGGGAGTTTAGACTTCCTTCTTCGTCTATCTGTCTAAAAAACCTCCCTTTTTTTAAGCATTTTCATACCACACGGGTAGTGAAAAACAATTTAAAAAACCAGTTGCAAAAAATTTTTTTTGATGTAATGCATTGTATCAAAACCCTATGGAACCTGTTGATAATAATGTTCAAAGAAAAAATTTTTTAAATTATTTTCTCTCGCACCGGGCCCAGTAATTCTATGGGGGGCAGGAGTTTGAACTCGTGTCTTCTAAGTTGCAAGGGGACTGTCATCTGCTGGGGGCCACACTGACTCTGGTGGGGCCGCTGTGAGTACGGAAGCTGGTGATGGGCTTTGGCCCTGATCCAGGATGGCTTTCTTATGTTTTTTATGATTTTTCTTTTCAATAAAATTTTACTCAGAATACAAAAAAAATTTTTTTCCCTTTACCAAAGCAATGATGGGTAATACCATTCTTCATTTGTGAATGGCACGGTTTTTTCGCTTGCTTTTTTTAAAATAGTTGGGTTTCCCCCTTCACACTAAAAAAAACCAAAGTCTTCCCTTCCTGAAACCTTTGGACCCCACAGAAAGAATGCTGCAAAATGAGATACAGGAGCAACAAATTGAGGGTTGGATTTCTACTTCAGTTTTGGCACTTCTATAGAATACTGGGTGTGTAGTATTGTGTTGTTTTGTTTTTTAGTCGTTCAGTCGTCCCAGCTTCTGGGCCCCCTGGACCAGGTTGCCAGCCTTCTATTTCCCATGCCTCCGGGTTTTTGGTTTTAAAAACCCCATATTGGTTGCATCGTGACACCGTCAACCATCTATTCTCTCCCGCCCTCTTTTCCTTTTGCCTTAAATCTTTCCAAACTCAGGGACTTTCCAAGGGGTCCTCTCTCTTGAGGTGGCCAAAGTAACTGGGTTCAGCTTCAAATTGCCCTTCCAGGAAATTCGGGTTGATTTTTTTTTCAGAATGGATAGGTTTGATCTTTGCGTCCGGGGGGGAAACTCTAAAGGGGATCCCCTCCAGCACCCCAGCAAAAAAAAGATAAATTCTGGGGCGATCCCCTTCTTTATAGCCCAGTTTCCTTCCATACATCACAAACGGGGAAAAATCATGTTTTTGACTTTGACCTTATTTGGAAAAGTGTTGTTTGCTCTTTGGATGCTATTTTGGTTTTGAATTGCTTTCCTCCCAAGAAGCGGGTCTTTAATTTTTGTTGCTCCAGTCGCATTGCGTGATCAAGGCCCCCCAAGGGGAAAAAAAAATCGTTATTGCCCCCTTTTTTTCCCCTTCTTTTTGAAAAGAAGGTGTGGGACGGTCCCCTTGTTCTTATTTTTTTTGTTTTGGTTTTTCACCCCTTTTTTTTTCACTTCTTTTTCCCCCTCTTAAAGAGGTTCTTTAATTCCCCCCTCCTTTTCTGTATTGGTGTATCTTTTACGTATTGAGGTGTTGATATTTTTTGGCAATCAAATTCCCGGGTTTTGTGATTCTTCCGGGATCCCTTTCGCTGTTGTACTCTGATATAAGTTAAATAGGCAAGGGGGGGGACCTTTATACACCCTGGTTGTACCCCTTTCCCCCAATTTTAAAACCATCAGTTTGTTCTATATAGTTTGACTGTTGCTGTTGTGCCATTATAGATTTTTGGAGACAGTTTAAGGGGTCGGCACCCCATTCCTTAAGGTTTCCCCTTTAAAGGATGCCATAGTTAGGTGAGGTATGTAAAATTTTTCTGATCATTCAAGGAAGGGGTTTCACTAGTTTTCCCTTTTGCCCCACTGCCCCCCCCCCAACGTACTGTCACCCAAAAGAAAACGTGTTTAAGGCCTGCCTGGGATAGAAAAGTGCCCCAGTGGCCACGGGATGGTTTTTAATTTGAAAATATTGTGTGATTTGAAAAGGTTAGAAGCAGTTTTTGAAAAACGGTTCCTACACTTTTAAAAAAAGAGTAAATTTTTTAAAAGGGAAATGCCGTAAAAAGTAGAACAGGAAAAAACAAATCAAAGAAGCTTGGTCATGAATGAAAATTTTTAGTATTGTCTTACATCCCTATGGGAAAAAGGACAGGAAAATTTTTTGGTAAACCCAAGACCCTTGGTGGTTCTCAGGTCTTCAGGAGCCATTGCACTGCACATTACGAAAAGGGCACTTTTCTCCCTGGTATAAAAAAAAAAATTTGGGGGTTTGACCATAAGAAAAAGTTTGGGAAAACCTGATTAAAAAGAAAAACCCCACTGAATATAAAAAAAGCTTCAGGCCTTGCAAAGGGTTTTGGAAGACCTCAAACCCTGAAATTGTGCCCAACTTTTTTTGTTTGCCTTCATATGTTTAAAAATCAAAAGTTCTTTTCATCCCAAATGTTCCTACATTTTTTTTCTGTAAAATGTTGATTTCCCTTTTGGGGAAGCAAGGTTTTGGTTATAAAATTTTGAAAAATAAATAAATAATTAATACTAATTTTTCCAAACTCTTGTTGAAATGCACAAAAATGAAATTCTTTCCAAAACCCCACAGTCGAACAGTTGGGGTAATACAGCACAAATTCCCCCTTAGCCCCCTCATTTTTATTTTAAAAAGGGGTGTATCTAATTACCTGGGGGATTAGCTTTTTTTTTGGCTCAGTGCCGATTTTTGCATTTCCCCATTTTCTCTCTGGCGCAGGGGTATTCCCCCCTGATAGGGCATGTAAAAAAGCAAGGTTCCCTTGAGGATTTGTTATAGGAGTGAAAAGGGGGGCAGTGGTATGCTGGCCTTTTTAAAATTAGAGGGAAACTTTCTCAAGGTGTAGCAGGGCATTGGCATCCTGCGGCTCTCTGCAGTGAAAAATGAGCGGAAAAGGTATCCAAACTGGGGACCCATAATAGAAATTAAATTGGACATTTGGCTTTTTGGGGACCCCGTCTGCAGTTTACATCCACTGCTTGGGTAGCCCTCTGCAGTTTGCATCCCCCAACGACCCCAAAGGTCCTGATCCAAAACCAACCTTTTCCTTAAAAATGGATAGTAGGTTATTTTAGGTTGGGAATGTAACTAGAGCAGTTTTGCTGCTACTGGTGGGGTTGTGTTTACCCCAAAGTTCTTTAAGGTTGTAAATGTACAAAAGGGAATGTGCATTTCTTTTTTTGTTGTTCTGGTTAACAAGTGCCAATTCGTTTTGTAATCAAGGGTTCTTTTTCCCCCTTAAGTTTCATTGAATTCAAAGTCAATTTTTGTAAAGTGGCCCAGCCTTTTTAAGAATGCATTTTAAGCCTGTTTAGGGAGTGTTCTATTGTTCTAGAAAGAAAGGCATTAGAAAAGAGGAGGGAACTGGAAAACAAGTAATATCACCCAGAGCTTAGAATTTTAGTTTTTAAAATTAACTTATTCCTGTTACCAGTGGCCAGGAACCTGTTGTACAATGAGAGTCATGTCAGTAGTCATGGCAGATGTCCATGGCCAAAAAAGTGTTTTTTTTTTTAAAAAAAAATTTTAATTTCACCTGAAAATTTTCCCAGAATTGTTGAGGAAGCAAACCTGCCATTTTCCTGCGAAAACGGGGGCTGCAATCCGATTTTTGAGGAGTTTTAAAAAATAAAGGATCACGCCTCCATTTTTGGCTTTAAATGGCAGGCTTTTTTTTCCTCACACAATTCTGGACCCCCTGAAAATTTTAAGGGTTTGGGTTTCGGGGGTGAGTTTGAAGCTTCAAAAAATTTAAACTGAAATAGTGTGGTTGGTGTGCAATTCCAATTTTGGGGTTAAATTTTTTAATTAATCCCTATATTGCCATTTCGCGCCGAACCTTATTTCAGTTTTTTCCCAGGGGCCCCTTTTTGGGGCCTTCATTAAAATAGCCCCCTAAACCCATAATTTTCTAAATTTTGGGGGGGGGCTTATCTGAATCACTTGAGAAAGCTAAACCTGTTCATGCTGAAGCATGGGGGGTCCGTATTGTTATGAAAATACTCAAAAATATGGATCCCCGCCTCCTGTTTTGGCATGGGAAATGGCAGGGGTTAGCTCCCCCAAGCAATTTAGATAAGCCCCTTAACTGGGGGAGGATTGGATTTTTAGGGGGCTGTAATGAAGCTCCCAAAAGGGGGTGCCCTAGGAAAAATTTTTTTTAATTTGGTTGGATTAGAAGAAGCGTGGGGGCGGCCAATCGCTCACCCACAGTAGGCTGCCAAAAATTCAATTAGAAATAATTTTTCCTAAGGGTACCCCCCTTTGGGGGCCCTTTAAGGGGCTCGCCCCCGACCCCCAAACCCTTTTCAAATTTTGGGGGGGGGGGGGCTTATAGGGGGTGCTTGAGGAAAGTCCCCTGCCATTTTGGTGCCTCTGGTACAGTGGGGGTTGTGTTTAATTTCTTTTTTTTTTTTCATTTTTTTAATGGGAAAAAACTTTAAAATTTTGTTCAAATGAAATGAAATGAAAAAAATAAAAAGACAAAAAAAAAAAAAAGCTATTTTTCTGTTTTGTGCCCATCTGTTGTGTTTTTTTCTTACCTTACCCCTGATTTCCAAGGAACTTCGACAGTGTTAGAAGCACATTTCTTGGCTCCCCCCTATTGTGGTTTTCAGTATTTCTCAGTCACACTTATGTTGTCAAACGGGAGTTTTGGGAAGTTTTAAAACAAAATCTCCTTAATGTGTGGTTGACTTTTAAAAGGGCTCTGTCTGATTAACCCCATGCCCTTTACTTTAAATTTGCTCATAGAAAATTTTGCTGACAATCGTTCCCGGTTTGAAAGGAAATCCTTGTGTCTACATTTATCATGATTTGCAAGAATGATGGTGTCCTTTGCAACACACTATGGTTATTTGCAGGTTTTCCATTTTTTTTGCCGAAGCCATCTGGTTTTGTTTTTTGGAGAGGAATACGCTTTTTTGGGTTACTATCATTGTTTTCACTTATCAGAAAAAAGTCTTTTCTCAGAAGGGAAAATTAATTGGGGGGACCCCCCTCCCTTTTTTCTTTTTCCCAGCCATTTGTGAAAAAAGGGAAAATTTGCTTCCCCTCCCCCCCCCAAACCCCCCTCTCTGTGAAAGGGGGAAAATGAATTTTATGAGTTTTTTGCTTGACACTTCCTTGAAATTATTAATCAACTACCTTTTTTAGGAGGACCGCAACTAAGGCCCCCCTTTCCCCCTGATGGGGCAAAATATTAATTCATCTTTTTTCATTGCCTATGTTCCAATTAAATTTAATCTCGTTTTTTTAAAAAAACGATTGTGTTTTGTGTTCCCCTGTTAAACATAATTTTTTTTAGTGTTTAAAATTTTTGTGGGTTGATAAAGGTATTGTCTTTCAAATTTTTTCCAAAAAAAATACATGGCTTTTCCCTTTCCCTTTCCCTTCCCTTTTCCTTCCCTTCCCTTTTTTTTTTCAGTTTGGCAAGAAAGTCTTAAAAGAAAGTCTTTTAGCCATTCTTCTTCAAAATAAACCCGGTTAAAACTTTAATTTGGGTTATGTTTCGCTTGTCAAAATGGTTCTTTTTTCGTGGGGTTGGTTTTTTTTCTTACAGGAACCTTTCCCCGAGTGGTTGGTGCCTGAGTGGGGTTTTCAAATGGATGGTTTTGCTTTTTCGCTTTGAAAAGTGTGGGTTTTGGTGTTGCTTTTTCTTAGGGAGGTTTCTCTCAGTTGTGGCTTTGCAACTTGTTTTTTAGTGCAGATACTGTTTTTAAAATGTAAAAATGTCTTGGGTATTTTAAAGGAGAATTTTCAGGATTTAAAAAAAAAAATCTGATTAAAAAAAAACAATCAAAAACAACTAAAGTTGTCCTCTATTTTTTTTTAAAATGGGTAGTGAAGGTCTATCCCAAACCCATTAAAATCTGTTTTAGATTCAAGGGAAAAAACCCCCCAAATCGGCCCCACAAACAACCAGATTTTTTTTTTAGGTATCAAATGACAGTGGGACCCGGGGAAAAGCCCAAACCCCCCTGCTTTTCCACCCTTTCCGCATGCCACCTTGCTCCTTTTTTTCTTAGGCGGACCGGGGGGATGAACATCCGCCCGGAAAAATTTTGCGAGGGGAGAGGGGCTCTTCATCCCTTTTCCCCCGGTTTTTTGTTGTGTCAAGCAAAAGAAAAAAGAAACCAGCGAGGTGGGAAGATCCTTGGGGCCCCCGGAACACCCAAATCCCCCTTTTTACACACACCCAAAACACAAAACCCCAACACACACCACAAACACACACACCAACCCCCACACACACACACACACCCCTTTGGGGGTTGTTGTGCAGGATTTCCCCTGTCAGGTGTGTTCTTTCCCCCCATCGCCTCACCTTGGGGGGGGTGGGGAGGGCAGAGGGGGGGACAGGGTGGGGGGTTTGGGGGGGCAGGACAGAAAGGGTGCATGCCCCATGCCCCCCCACATGGGGCCCTTTTTCCCGGCCCCCCTAATGGAATTTTGGAAAAGTGTGTAGGGGGCCCAAGACCAGCTTTCCTCCTTTCCTCCTCCCCTTTCCCACTGAGGAAGCGGTTCCCGCCCTGGGGCAGATCAAAGAAAAAACTGTAGCTGTGGAGTGGGGCAATGTAAGGGCCTTTAACCATGTGTTGTGGCCAGGGGTGAAGGCACCCTTTTTTTAAAAAAAAGGATGTGGGCTTTGTGGCCTAGGTAGGTCCCGCTTACGGTCTAGGACCTTTGGGTGGCCCTTTTACATCCGATGTTTTTTTTACACAACGCCAGGAAAATTTTGGGTAGTTGCAAAGACAAAGAAAATGGGGAGTTGTGGTCCCCAAAAAAATTGGAGGGGCCAAAGGTTTTCGCCAGCATGGTTGGTTTTAACGGAGCATTCCTCATGTAAAAAAATACTGGGCTTTTTTTGATATTTTGGGGGGTATTTCTTTGGGTTCCCCACCCCTTTCCCAAACTTTTTTGGTGAGGACTCTAGGGGGGGTTTTAGTGGGTTCCCAGATCGGGGGAATGCCCCCCGTCCAAGAAGTGGTTTGTCCCCCTGTTTTATCCCTTCTGTCTTTAGACAGGCTTTTATGCAATAAGTGAGTGTTCAGGGGCAATACTCTATTTTTTTAGAGTATTTCCCCTGAACTTCATTATTGCATAAAAGCCTCTGTCTAATGACAGAAGGATAAAGACTAGGGAGCTAACCTAGCTTCATTGGGACGTGCATTCCAGAGTCTGGCAGTACACACTGAGAATCTCTCAACTAGTGTCCTCACCCAAATAGCTTGGGATAGGTGGTGAACCAAGGAAAAGTACATCATAAATAAAATATCTTAAAGCCCAGTATGTTTACATGAGGAGATGCAGTCCGTTAAAATATCCTAGACCAGTGGCTGGCGAATCCTTTGGCACTCCAGATTGTTTTTGGACCACAACTCCCACATTTCTTTGCTTTGGCAATCTAGCTCAGAATTCTGGTAGATTGTGGTCCAAAACATCTGGAGTGCTCAAAGGCTCGCCACAAAGGGCTAGACTCTGTAAGCAGGTACTCCTTAGGCTGCTAACCCACATCCCGGAAGATCCAATTTTTTTTAAATAATGGTTGCCTTCAACATGCCCACTATCACATGGTTGAAGGGAGGCGCTTACTTTGTCCCACATCACACAGCTACAGTCTTTTTTCTTTGACTTTCCCATGGCTGGAAGCGCTTCCTCAGCTCGTGAAGGAGGAGGGAAGAGGGGAAATGCTGGTCTTGGGCCCCTACACACTTCAGATTCCATTACGGGGCCTCGGGAAGAATGGGACTTGTGGTTGCGTGTTGTGCATGTGGGCACATGAACCCTTTCTGTCCCATGTCCCCAAATCCCACCTCTGTCATCTCCTGCCCTCACCACCCACCCTAGGTGGAGGGCGGTTGGGTGGGGGGGAGAGAAGCACAGCCTGAAAGAGGTTATGGCCAATGCAGCAACAAGCCAAGAGGGTGTGTGTGTGTGTGTGTGTGTGTGTGTTGTGGTCTTGTGTTTGTGGTGGAGTGTGTGTGTGTGTGTGGGTGTGTGGTGTGTGGGTGTGTGTGTGTGTGTGTGTGGAGTAGGGGATTTTGGGGTTCCGGGGCCCATGGCTCTTACCAGCGCTCGTGGCTTGCTCTTTGCTGTTGCTTGGACACGAGGAAACAGGGTCAAGGTTGATTGCCACCTATGCCTCTGTCATACGTTTCCGGGGATTGTTCATCCCTCCTCCGGTCCTGCTCTGAAGAGGAAAAAGGAGCAGAGGTGGCATGTGGGAAAGGGTGGCAGCAAGCTGTGGGCTTTTCGGTCTCCACTGTCATTTGAGCCCACCTAAAAAGGTTGACTCCCAAGCTACTCAAAAAAAGGGACTAACCTATAGATCGTATCAGTAAATCTACTTGGGATTCATTTGGGGGGGGGGGGGCGTACCCTGAGTTTGGGGTTTTTTTTTAAGAAAATCTGGTTGCTTTGTGGGGGCACGATTTGTGGAGGTGGCTTTTCTTGAATCTAAAAGCAGATTTTAATGGTTGTGGGATACAGCTCTTCAGCTACCCATTTAATAAATAGAGGACAACATTCGGTTGTTGTTTGATTGTTTGTTTATCGGATTGTTTTGTTTAATCCTGTATTTCTCCTTTAAAATGACCCAAGACAGTTTACATCATTAAAAGACAGTATCTGCAGCTAAAAAACTTAAGTATGCAAATGCCACAACTGAGAGAATACCTCTCTAAGAAAAAGCAACACCAAGCAACACATTAAAAGCATTTAATGCACAACCATCCATTTGAAAACCCCACTCAGGCAGCCAGTCACTCGGGGAAAGGTTGCCTGTAGAGAAAGGAAACACAACGACCATCGCAACTAAACCCATCTTGACAAGAAGAATCATCAACCAATTGTCAAAGTTTTACCGGATTATTTTGAGAAGAGAGGCTAAAAGACTTTCTTTTAAGACTTTCTTTCCAAAATGGATAAAAGGAAGGAAGGAAGGAAGGAAGGAAGGAAGGAAAGCCTGTATTTTCTGACAAAAATTGAAAGACAATACCTTTATCAGACCACTAAATATACACTGAAAAAATTATGTTTGGGAACAGAGGAACACAAATAAACACAATCGTATTTTTAAAAACGGAGATTAAATTTATTGGAACATGAGGCAATTTAAAAAGATGAATTAAGTATATTGCCCAGCAGTCAGAGGAAGATGGAGCCTTTAGTGGTACGGTCCTCCTAAATAATGGTAGTTGATTAATAATTTCAAGGAGAAGTGTCAGCAGGAAATGCATAAAAATGTCATATTACCTTCAAGAGGGGGGGGGGGAGGGGGAATGCAATTTCCCTTTCACAAAATGGCTGGTGAAAAGAAAAAAGGAGGGGAGGTCCTCTCCGATTTAAATTTTTTCTTCTGAAAAAAAAGACTTTTTTCGATAATGAAAAACATATGTAGTAATCCAAAAAGCTTTTTTTCCTCCCCACAAAAAACAAACGATGGCTTCGGCATAAAATGGACATCCTGCATATAAACCATTTGTTGTTGTCGATGGACACCATCATTCTTGAAAGTCATTCAATGTTGAAAACGGGGGTTTGTCCTTTTTTGAGCGGGAACGTAGTTTTCTAGGTTTCTAGGCTTTTTATATGGGTCAAGGCATGGGTTTAATAGCAAGATTTTTTTAAAAGTCAATCCACACTTTAAGGGAGATTTATTTTTTAAACCTATCCCCAAAACGCGATTGACAACATAAGGGTTTGAGTGAGAAATATGAAAACCCAAATATGGGGGACCCGAAAAGTGCATTCTACACTTCAAAAGTTCCGAGAATCAGTGAAAGGTAGAAAGACACTACAGATGGGACAAAACAGGAAATAGCTTTTTTTTATTTTGTCTCTTTAGTAGTTTTTATTTCATTTCTTTGTAACAAAATTTTAAAGTTTTCATTCAAAATGAAAAAAAAATGAAAATTTAAAAACCCTGCTCCCTGGGACCTGGGGACCCAAAAAGGCGGGGGGCTTCCTCAAGCTATTCCCCATAACCCCCCCCCCCAAATTTGAAAGGTTTGGGGGGAGGGGGGTGGTCTTGAAGGCCCAAAGGGGGTCCCCCAGGGAAAAAAATTTTTTCTAATTGAATTTGGGACCCAGCTGTGGGGGAGCGATTTGTGCCGCCACAGCTTTGCTTTATCCGAATCCAAATTTGAAAGAATTTTCCTAGGGGCACCCCCTTTGGGGCTTCTTTTCGCCCCTGAAAACCCCAAACCCTTTCCCCATGTTAGGTCTTATCTAGATTGTTTTGGGGGCTAAGCCCGCCCTTTTCCCTGCCCAAAAATGGGGCTTTTTGATCCATTTTTGAGTATTTTTAGTAACAACGGAAACTCCGTCTCCAGCTTCAGTTTAAGTGGCAGGGTTAGCTTTCTAAGTATTCTGATAAGACCCCCAAATTTTGGAGAATTTGGGGTTTTGGGGCTTAGTTATGAAGGCCCCAAAGGGGTCGGGGGAGTTAACGAAATAAGGGTTTTGGGCGCCAATGGAAATATAGGGTTAATTAAATCAATTTAACCCCATTTTGGGAATGCCCCCAAAACACACTTTTCATTTAATTTTGAAGCTTCAAAATCAGCCCCCTGAAACCCAAACCTCTTAAATTTCAGGGGGTTGCCTTTTGTGTGAGGAAACTAAGCCTGCCTTTCATCCCAAAAATGGGGCTGTGATCCATATTTTTACTACCATAATAGGGATTGAAGCCTCCGTGTTTCGCGGAAGTGGCAGGTTTTAGCTTCCTCAAGCATTCGGGGAAAATTTCAGGGTAAAATTATAATTTTTTTTAAAAAAAAAAAAGACACTCTTTGGTCAGGGGACATCTCCCATGACTAGTGACAGATCTCATTGTACAACAGGTTCCTCCCCACGGGGTAAAGGAAAAGTTTTTTTAAAAAATTTGGTTCAACTAAAGACATTGTGGGGGGAAAAAAAACCCTTTGTTTTACAACGATGAATTGGCATTTTTTTAAACCAGAACAGGACTAAAAAGAAATGTACAGTTCCATTTTTTTACATTTAAAACCTTTAAAAGGGAAGCTTTAGGGGTAAAACAGAAACCCACCAGTAGCACGCAAAACTTTAGTTCATTCCCAACAAAAATAACCTACTATCCGTTCTGAAGGAGAGGTTGGGTTTTGGGGACAGGACCTTTGGGTCATTGTGGTTTTGCAAACTGCGAGGGGCTCCCCAAGCTGGGTTGAAAACTGCAGAGCTCCCCAAAATGCCAAATGCCCATATTTATGGGTTATTGTGGCTTCATATTTGGATACCTTTCCTGCCAGAAATTTATGCAGATGGGGTGCGGGATCACAATGCCCGCTACAGCCCTTGAAAAAGTTTCCCCTCAAATTTTTACGGCCATGCATACCTGCCAACCCTTTTCACTCCTAGTAAGCAGAATCCTGGGGAAACATTGTTTGGTAATGCTCCTATCGGGGGGTAGAAGTGAGCCTGCAAGCAGAGATGAAAATGGAAATGTATACGGATTGAGCAGAAAAAAGCTAGATCCTTCCCAGGGTAATTAGATACACCCTTTTTCATGAAGGGGAGGGAGGGAGAATTTGTGCTGATGTACCGGCAACTGTTTGACTGGGGGTTTACGATAAAAATTTTCATTTTCGTGCTTTTACGAGTTTGGAAAAAATTAGTTTAAAATTTTTTTTATTTCAAAATTTATTCCACCTTGTTTCCCCAAAAAAAGGAACTTGGGGCGTTTACAGAATAAAATTTTTAGGTAAATTTTGGGGTGAAAAGAATTTTTGATTTTAAATATATGAAGTTTAGTTTTAAATATTGGTTGGGCACATTTTCGGGGTTTATGTGCCCCCAAAAACCTTTGCAGGGCCTGAAGCTTTGTATATTCGTGGTGTTGGTCGGGTTTTTCATATTTTTTTTCTTTGGTACCTCCAAATTTTTTTTGTAACCAGGTAGAAGATGCCCTTTCTGTAAGTGTGCATTTTTTAATTTGGGTCCTGAAGCCCAGAAGCCACCAAGGCCTTGGTTCACCAAATTGCCTCTCCTTTTTTTCTATTGGGATGTAAAACAAATACTAAAAATTGTTTATCATGACGAAACTTTTTTGATTTTTTTTTTGTTCTACTGCGTTCGTGCATTTCATTTTAATAAATTTTTCTCTTTTTTAAAAAATGTAGGGGAAACATGTTTTTTTAAAACACTGCTTCTACCTTTCTCAACAAGATTTTAAATGTGAAAAGCCTCAGTGGGCCCCTGGGCACTTTTCTTCCCTGGCAGTGCCTTAAACACTGTTTTTTTTTGTGGGATGCAGTACTGTGTTGGGAGGGGGCAGGGGGGGCAAGGAAAACCAGGCACTTCCCTTGAATGATGGTAGAAAATTCTACATACCTCACCATACTACATGGCTAGTCCTAAGGGAAATTTCCTTTAAAAGGGAAAGGGAGTGCCTGACCCCTTATCTGTCTCCTAAGAAACTATATGTGGGACAAAACAGCAACGTCAAATGGATATAGAACAATGACGGGGTTTAAAATTTTGGGGGAGTACAACCAGGGTGTATACTGTCACGTTGCCTATTTAATTATATGAGAACATCATGGAAAGGAGGCTGGATGAAACAACCCAAAATTTGATTGCCGGAAGAAATACAACAGCTCAGATATGCAATGTACACTCTGATAGCAGAAAGTAGGTGAATTAAAGAACCCCTTAAAAGAGGGTAAAGGGAGTGAAAAAAAAGGGCTGAAGCCAACGTAAAAAAAAATAAGATCATGCTCCCCGGTCCCATCACCTTTTTGGGAAATGAAGGGAAGAAAAGGGGGGCATTAAAAGTTTTTTTTTTTGGGCTCTTTGATCACTGCAGATGGTGATGCGCAACGAAAAAAAACGCCTGCTTCCTTGGGAGGAAGCAAGGAAACCTAATACACCTAAAGAAACAGAGCATCACTTTGCCAACTGGGCAGGGTAGTCAAAGTTATGATTTTTTTCCGTATGATTATGGAAGTGAGAGTGGGCTATAAAGAAGGCTGATCGCTGCGAATCGATGCTTTTGAGCTGTGGTGCTGGGGGAGAGTCTTGAGAGTCCCCCGGGAAAAGGAGTCAAAAAAAATCCTTTGAAAGAAATCAACCGAATGTCTTGGAAAGGACAGATTTTGAAGCTGTGCTCCAGTACTTTGGCCACCCCATGAGGAGACGGACTCCTTTGGAAAAATCCCTATGTTGGGGAAATTTGAAGGCAAAAGGAAAAGAGGGCGGGAGAGAATGAATGGTTGGACGGTGTATCGATGCAAAACCCAAAATTTGGGTTTTTCCAAACTCCCTGAGGGGTGGAAGATAGAAGGCCTGGCGAACTTTGGTCCTGGGGTCTGAAAACGTACTGACTGAACGAGTAAAAAACAACAACGCAAACTTCACCCAATTTCTTAGGAAAAAAAACCCCCTATAGCTGAAAATAGAATCTAAATCCTCTAGATTTGTTTCTCCTGTATCCATTTTTGCACATTCTTTCTGTGGGGGTCAAAGGGTTTGGAAAATGACTGTTGGTTAAGTTTTTGTGTGAGGGGGAAAATAACTATTTGAAGAAAGCAGGCTGAAAAACCCGTGCCATTCAAAATGAGAGAATGGTTTACCCCATCTTTTCTTGGTAAGTGAAAATTTTATTTTCTGTATTCTGATAATTTTATTGAAAAAAAAAGAGCGTTGGCCTAGCAGATAGACATCAGTTTCAACTTAGAAACATAGTTCAAAATCCTCCAACTATAGAAATTAGGGCGTTTATACACGACCCCTAAATCCGGGGCAAAAGGCTCCCCCTTGGGCTAAAAATGTTTCCCCACCCGCTCCCTTTACAGGAAATTAAGTGTGACCATCCCACTTTAGCACTCCGGCACCTTTAAGTACCTGCTTCTCTGAAAGGGGAAAATTCTTTGATGCGGGGCTCTCCCCCGCTTCTGTTGTTGTTTTTTGGCCCCGCCCCTTTAAGACTTTAAGAACTGGAATGTTGCCGTGGCAAAAGCGGGGGCTGAAAGGGGGGTGAGCCCGTCTTTTTCTTCCCGTTTTTTCTCCCTCCCCCCCAAAGCAGCAGCAGCCCGGGTGCGGAGGGGGTGGGAACTCAGGAACAGGAGAAACCCCTAAGATCTCTGGTCCGAATTTAAGTGGCTAGCGGTCTTAGGGTGGTGTGAAAAGGCTTTACTGGTTGTGTGCGAGAGAAAGATAATGGTAAATTATTCCTTGAACATCTTATTATCAACAGAGTTGCCTTGGTTTTGATACGTGCATTACATCAAATATAATTTTGCAACTGGTTTTAATTGTTGCTAGCTACCCTGTGTGGTATGTACATGCTTAAAAAAAGGGAGGTTGTTAGACAGATAGACGAGAGATGGAAGTCTAATCTCCCTGGGAACCAGTGAAATCAACTGCAATGTTTTCCAGTGATAAATGCTGCAAGATGCTTTTGTAACCCATATTAGAAGCTCCAGCAGAGTTCTGACTGGGACTGTCATTGGTTCTCCTCCATATGCCAAGACCCTCGTCTTGCAGAACTAAGACAGTGATGACTGAAAAGAATGTTTGGTGCGCTCTGATGCTTTAAGCGTTGACCGTCTGGAAAGCCTTTTTTATTCATGAAGCATTGTGGGTGGCCTAGAAAAATGAAATCCACACAAAACAATGTGTTTCCATTCCATTTGAAATGGAATCAACCAAATCATGAACAATTAAAAAAAATCACAAAAAGATGCTTTAATCAGCATAACAACGTTAGGTGTGCATGGACGGGGCTTTAAAATATATACTGTACATTAGGGGGGGGGAATATGTTGAAAAGCCACATGATATCAGCCTAAGGAGAATGTGCTAAGCTGACATGAGGCAAAGATGGGAAGAAAATGTGGAATCAAACAAAAAATCAAGGACAAAACAATATTTGCCATCACTATCAACAAGGCATGGCAGAAATTTACATCCATGTTTAGGTTCTGGGTGAATAGGCCACTGTTTCTGCATGGGTTGGGATCTTCCCTTTGATAAACTTGAGCAGGAGATGTGTTGTTTTACAGCTGCAGAATGGAGGAAAAAAGACCATGTGCAACAGCCAACGGAGTATGTGGGATGAGAGAGGCGGCGTGGAAGACTGTACAGCCATCAGGTGGATATTCCCCCTTCTTTGCATAGCTGCGTAGAACATCTGGAAATCAGCCCTGATGTCCCTTTCTGTGTGTGTTTGTGACTTGGTTCCAGAGGTGTCATACGTGGACTTGGTCCTATGAATACAAGCACTAAAATGGCATCCTAAACCCCACATTTCCTGTTCTCTTTTACTTCATAATTATGCTCAGAAAGACATATGTTTTATGAGCAACAGATGGGAGTAATGAAAAGTTCTTGTCTAAAAAGTAATTTTTCAACACTCCAGATGTCTTGTCAGCAGCCCTTAGACTGAATAAGAAGAGTTTCACTCTAATCTACCCTTTTTCCTCAAGGAACTCAGAGCATATGTGCTGCCTCTGTCCTTTTTTTTCTTCACAAGAAGCCCGGTGGGTGGATACATTTGGGAATGCCTGTCTGACTCACAATCACTAAGTGAAATTTGTGGTCAATTAACAACTCAAAACCAAGTATCCCCAGTTCTAACCTTCTACACCCTTTTGGGATCATGAAACCCATGCCCGCTTTTCAGTGTTCCATTCATGGACGCTTCAGCAACATCTGAGAGAGATCCAGATGCTCCCTCAGTTGTATCTTTCTGATCCACCAGACCAAAACAGACTGAGGAGCAATATTTTTAAGCAGGCGTGGATTGGGAACAGAATCACACTGCGGGGAAAATGTAGCTGTTGTGTGTTTTTGTTTTTTCTGATGCAAAAGAAGTAAAAAGAACAAAGCAGGTGCCAAATTAATTAGCCTAATGATTCATCTTTGAGGTTCTCTTGGCATTTATTAAAAGCTTGTAAATTCCGACATAAAGCTTTTGTTCTTTGGCCATTTTCCATTTACAATCGACTTGTGCTTCATCTTTATTAGTCATTGGAAGGCGTGTGTTGCTGAATTTTCTTTACGCTTTGACTGGGTGTTATAAATCTTTTCAAACATATCCTTTATTCCCATCTTTTCAATTCTTTACAAAAGGTATATTTGTATGCACATAATCTATTCAAGATAAAAAGACACAGCAGAAGAAAGAGAATTCAGTGTCGAGTAGGTTTTAACAAAAAAGCATTGCTAACTTGGAAGGCGATAAAGATATTGTGGCTGACAGAAAAGGACAAATCAGATTTGAAATATCAATGTGGACAATTTTCTGGAGCACTCAGCCAAAAAATTAAAAATTTTCGTAAGCCTTGGAAGGAACACTGGAATATTATGGCTTCTTTAAGGGCATGTACTGGAGGATCTGGTTACTCTCCTTTTCTATTTAAACACTAGTCTTCTGCCTGTCTAGTGGAGCCAAAACCCCATTGCTTTGCCTGCTAAAAACGTGGTGTGTCTGTTTTAGACACATTTAGCAAGAACCCTGGGAAATCTGGGTTCTTTCCTCTTTGTTAGAACCTTCACAGGCAAAGGCTCATCAGCCCTACAGGGACCTGGTACCTTGCACGAGCAAGGAGTTGAAAGAGGGGGCAAAGCAAGCCCTGTAACCCTGTTGTGATTCCAGATTAGGAAGTGGTTGAATTTGTTGTTGGGGTCGTTATAGTCGTGACTGACCCTTTGTGACCCCATGTCCATGGAGTTTTTCTTGGCAGGAATACTGGAGGGTTTCCCAGTTCCTGCTCCAGGCACCTACAGCACCCGGTATTCCCTGGTGGTCTCCCATCCAAGTCTGACCAGGGCCGACCCCGTTTGCTCCGAAATCAGGCGAGATTGGTTTTATTTCCACAATATTATAGATATGTACTGATTCCAATGACATTTGGCACATGGAGTCAGGAAGTTTTACGGGGAAAAACAGGTTAGGGAACCCAAATGATTTACTATTTTAGATCATAGAAAAAACTGTAATTCCCTTTACATCAAAAGGCACACATGTTTTTGCATGGATCATAATTTGAATTGCCTTACAACATTATTTAACCCTTGCACCTTACAAAGTTTCCAAAGAATCTTAAATCTGTGAGTTTCTTTGAAATATCCCAGCTCCGGAGCTTTAAAATGTTTCCCCACCAGCTCCGGAGTTTACAGGAAATTAGGTACGACCACGCCCACTTTAGCGCGTCCCAGCGCATCTTTCAAGTATCTGCTCTTTGGAGGTGAAAATTCCTTGATGCGGTGTAACGATAGTGAGTGCGGGGCTCTCCTTGCTTCTGTTTGTTGTTTTTTTGGCTCCCGCCCCTTTAAGAAACTACTTTACAGAGACTGGAATGTTGCCCGGGAAGAGCGGAGAGGCAGAACGGAGGTGAGCTGCATGCTTTTTATTTCTCTTTTTTCTCCCTCCCCTCACGCAGCCAGCAGCCAGGAAGTGCGGAAGGGTGGGGACACAGGAAGAGCGACGGGAACCCCCAAGATCTTGGTCCAAATTTAAGTGGCCAGCGGATATTAGGGGTCGTGTGGGAAAAAGGGCCCAAAGTAACGTGCTGCTCCTTCCAACCTCATCCCACACAATACAGGACAAAACTCTTTCACTTTTATACATGTGGCTGATGCAACCATTGCTCAGCAATTTAACTGAGCATGTCCAAACTGCTCTGTCTTGCATCATCCACAATTGCACCATCCCTTGCAATATGACAATTTTAAATCCATTTTGTATAAACCTTAACAAGTTCTCTCTGTGCTCTGAGAGAGAATTCATAGTTCCCTGAGCTCTTGCCCTCCGAAATTGCCAGCCATAGAGTCTGGCGAAACGTCAGGAAGAAAAACTTCCAGAACACGGCCAAACAGCCCGAAAAACTCACAACAACTAACCACTCATTTGTTGAAAGTTTACCTGAAGAGAAAGGTCTTTGCCTGCTCTCAGAAGGACAGCAAAGATGAGGAAAATCTGGCCACCTTCTCTTGTTTTTCATCAGCCCCACATCAAGTGCATTACGGGGGATGCGGGGAAGAACAGGAAATGTTTAATTTAACTAAATTGAATGTTTCTATGTCTGAATGATGACATCATCCATTTCACACAACATAAATGTATGCCAAAGGGATTTCAGCCATTAAGGAACAACTGTGCGACTGCCTCATGGTGCACTGCACAGTGGTTATAAATACTGAACTGCGTCTGTGACTGTGTTCGTGACCTAAGCCTCAATTCCAGGTAACATGCTCAAGGTTCACCCATCCTTCCATTCTTCCAAGCTCAGTAAAACGAGTACCCACCTCACTTGGGTAGGGGCAATGGGTAGACTGTATACTAACTTGTAAACTACCCAGAGAGTGCTTTAAGTGCTATGGTGCATTATATAAGCAGCACACATTGCTTTTTATAGATAATGTCATGCTGTTGTACCTTCATTACTGGGAGAAGAAAGGCAACTTCCTATTTGGAACTACTTACATCCAAGCTCCAGACTTAGTGGCCAAAGTGAAATGGATTGTTTGGCACCTCTGTGCCTTAACTGTGAAAGATTGTCTTTAGCAGTGAAGAATATTGAAGTGGCGCCTTAGCTTTGTGGACTCATAAGAACATAAGAAGAGCCATGCTGGATCAGGCCAAAGGCCCATCTAGTTCAGCTTCCTGTATCTCACAGTGGCCCCACCAAATGTGTCTGGGAGCCCACAAGACTAAATCTGTCTCCTGATACCACTCCCCTGCAACTGGCCCTTGAAGTGCGTGGTTTTAAAGCCTGGTGATTACACATCTCCATCATGATTTGTAACCTGTGATGGACTTTTCTTCCAGCAATCCGTTCAATCCCCTTTTGAAGGCATCCAGGCTAGATGCCATCACCAAATCCTGTGGCAGAGAGTTCCAACAGACTAACAAGTGCTCACTTTATGTGACATTGGGACTCATAGGTCAGATAAAATTAGTTATTTATATACAGTATTACCGGCAGGGGGCGGTGGTGTCAGGGGCGGCGAGGGCGTGGGGGGCAGACGGCGATGGGCAGGGGGGGCGGTTATGGGGTGGGGGTGGGGGTGGACGGCGAGGGGCGGCGGGGGGAGGGACGTCGGTGGCCAGCGGCAGGGGGGGCAACAGGCTGGCCAGTGCCCCCTCTCCATTTTTGGCCCCTTAGGCAACTGCCTAGTTCGCCTTAATGGACGTGCCGGCCCTGCCCGCGCCTCTCTGGAAGTGGACACCCTGAGTGAGTGCACCTGTGACATCCGAGTGGGTCTGGCCTCAGATGACCTCTGGGAGATGATTTCATTGTCATTAGGAAATGGTTTACAGATCTCCATACTGGCTCTCAGGCTAATCTAAGGCCCTCTGCTTCCTATGTAAAAGGGGCTCACTTTATGTGACATTGGGGTTTATACACAACCCCTAAAACTCCAGGGCAATGGCTCCCAGCTCCAGAGCTTAAAATGTTTCCCCACCAGCTCTGGAGTTACAGGAAATTAGGTGTGACCAGCCCACTTTAGCGAATCCAGCGCACCTTTCAAGTACCTGCTCTTTGGAGGTGAAAATCCTTGATGTGGTGTAATGATAGTGAGTGGGGGGGGCCCCTCCTCGTTCTGTTTGTTGTTTTTTTGGCTCCCACCCCTTTAAGAGCTACTTTACAGAGACTAGAATGTTGCCGGCAAGAGCGAGAGGCAGAACGGAGGTGTGCGGGCTTTGCTTTTTTTTCTCTTTTTCCCCTCCCCCCACAAAGCCAGCAGTCAGGAAGTGCGGAGGGTGGGGACACAGGAAGAGGACGAACCCCTAAGATCTCTGGTCCGAATTTAAGTGGCCAGCGGATCTTAGGGGTCGTTTTGAAAAGGCCCATAGAGACCTGATGTAGGAGAATATCAAAGTTGGTGTAATGAACTGTTATAAAGCAGGCAATGGGCAACTAACTTTTCTTTGGACTTCCAATTCACAGTTCATTTCCAGTGCTAGTGCTGGCTGGTGCTAATGGGGCAAAAACACCCAGGGAGGCACAATCGCCCCATCCCTATATGAAGAATCATGGCCTCTCAGTTGCCTCCACTGCATGAAGTCAGGGCAAATCGACTACAGTTAGGCTATCTTACTAGCGGACTTCCATTTGTCAAAAATATCTGACGTGCTGAGAAGTTCCATATTTGTACACAAAGCAGACACTGAAAACCAATGATCTCTAGAGGGTTTGATTTAAAAAAAGAAACAGCTTTCCTTTAAAGTTGTTTGAATTGGGAAATGCCATGTCATTACCTATTTCTGCCCTTTGCCATTTATAATGAAATATTCTCATTGAACTCCTTGTCCCTTAGGCTGTTAGTAAAACATTTTGAAATCTTTTCATGGACCAAGGAGAAATGTTTTAATTTCCTGTTCTGGCATGGTCTGGGTTTAATCCCAATTTTGGTGGAAGTGTTCACATCTTGAATGCTTTTTTCGCCCATCTCAGGGGTCATCCAGATTTCAGAACTGGAAGGATTCATCTGTTCCAGGATATAAGCATTGAAATGGAGCAAATGAATTTCCAGAGGGGAGATGTTTAAAGATTAATTTAAAGGTGATCAAAAGAATTTTCACATTTTTCCATGTTATTGAGTTGGACATTTCCTGAAGGATGGAGAGAAAATATGAACATAAGTGTAACAGATGGAAAGACTCACACTGCTCTGAGGGCTGGGCAGGGCAGCACAGCTATTATTTATACTGTACATGAGTAGGGGGAGCTTGGATAGTTACTGGTACATTTTGGTTTTACACTCATAGATACTCCAGCCTTCACGGCCAGATACAAAACTGCTTCAAGTATTATGAAAATTTTTAGTCTGGGAAAAAGTTTTGGCAGACCCCCATCTGGTCAGACCCCATCTGGAGTACTGTGTCAGTTTGTGCACCACAATTTAAAAAGGATGTTGACAATCTTGACAGGGCCAGAGGAGGGCGACCAAGATGATTGAGGGTCTGGAGGAAATGTCTTACGAGGAGTGGCTTAGGGAGCGGGGCATGTTTAGCCTTACAAAAGAAGACTGAGAGAGGATATGATAGCTATGTTTAAATATTTGAAACGATGTCACATTGAAGAAGGACCGGTTTGTTTTTTCCCTGGCTTCAGAGACTATGACTTGGGGCAATGGTTTCAAACTACGGAAAAGGATTCCATTTGAACATTAGGAAGAACTTCATGGGCAGTTGAGAGCTGTTTAGCAGTGGAATATGCTGCCACTGAGGGTGGTGGAGTCTCCTTCTTTGGAGGTTTTTAAGCAGAGGCTGGATGGCCATTGACGGGGGGCCCTGTGATGGGGGTTCCTGCATGGGAGGGGTTTAGATAGATGGCCTTTGAGGTCTCTTCCAACTCTATGATCTATGATTCTATGATTCTTTTGATTCCACAAATCTGATGGGTTATATTTGTGATAGGACCCTGATTGAGTTTTCAAGGTAAGTGAAAACTCAGGAGTTTAAGGAGTAATTTTGCCAGTTCATTTCTCCAGTGAGTTTCCATGGATGATGGGGATTTGATCCCAGGTCTCCTGGATCCTACTCCCTTTATTCTATCCTCTGCACCAGTGGGTTCCAAACTTGGGTAATCCAAATGTTCTTGGACTTACTGTTCCCAGCACCCTTCACCATCAGCTCTGTTGGAGTTTCTGGGGAATTGTAATCCAAGAAAACCTGGGTTACCCCAAAGGCTGGGAACCAATGCCCTATATGCACTAAGTAGCAACTACACACATTTACCTTATTTACTCCTACCGCGCAAGCAGGGGGAATGGAATTCATCTGAAAGGGCTAAAGTAGTTCCAGCAAGCTAGTGCGGTGGTCAGGCAAAGATTACAATCCATATCTTTTCTCCCCTAGCCTTAAAAATGTTGAGTTGCAAAATGATATAAAAGGGTAAAGGTTCCCCCCGCACAGTGTGCTAGTTGTGTCTGAAATCTAGGTGTGGTGCTCATTCCATTTTCAAGCCAAAGGCCAGGTTGTGCGAAATCCGTGGCCATGTGGCCAGCATGGCTACATGGAACACTGTTTACCTTTCCACTTTTTATGGCAGTACCTTATTTATCTACTTGCATTTACATATTTTTGAATTGCTAGGTTGGCAGGAGCTGAGGTCAACAGTGGGAGCTCACTCCCCCTGCATGGCACCAGGATTCGAAACTGCCAAAACAGCTGACTTTGCAGGCAGACCGTTTCAGCGCTCTAGTCCGTTGAACCACCATGCCCCGTTACAAAATGGTATACCCCCTCCAAAAGTAAGGGAATTCACATTAGCTTTCCCTTTCTCAACAGAACATAGGCACACTATTTTCACCATTCTTAGACCCTAATATCTACCCAAATAAGCACCAAAATGTTAAAACCATTAACCACTTCATTCCTTCTGTAACATTATTAACGCAATGGAAGAACTAATTTATAAACCCAGGCTTTAATTGTACCAAAGTTTTTAAACAGCAAAAATAAAGAGCAAAAAGACAGGCTAATGTTGACTAATCACCTGTCTTGTATAGGGTCAAGTTTATGTGCCCTTTGGGATAGCTCATTGGGTTGTCTCTGGCGCTGAGCCAGAGGTTGGGATTCGATTCCCCATGTGCCTCTTGACAGGGGTAGCAGTGGTTCTAAAACTTGGTTCCAATTTTCCGGACTGCAATTCCCAGACCCTCCACAACCCCGCGTGCTGGAAGGATTTATGGGGTTGCAGCCCGGGAAACATCGGGGACCCACAGGTTGAGAACCATGGGCTGACCAAAGTTTTTACAGGGACCCCCCCCAATCGCATCCAAAGTGAGGAGGAGGGAGGAGGACTGAAACCAGAATGAATGTTTCCCATCCAAACTCCATGTTTAAATGTTAGTTTGCTGCATTTTGCTTTATGCCCCCCTTTTTGCCCTGGGCTCCAAAATGTTTTGGGATCACCATTTCCATTGCCCCCCAGTCTTTTTTTCCCGTTTGATTTTACTGTATTCCCATATTTATTAAAATACATTTTGAATTTTTTCCATGCTTCAAGGTGTAAAATTACATGAAATTTAACACTTGATTAAAAAAAAAAAAGCACTGTGATCCTGGGAAACGGGGGCTTGGAAAAATTTTTTTTTTGGATACAATTCCCTGAATCCTCTGGGGAGATTTGCGAATTTGACCAAAAAAATAATTTTTTCAGCCTGGAACATGCTTATTAAGGGGGGGGACTTAGAATCTGACACTTCAAGACTAGAAAGGTTTGTTCCAAGAATAAAAGTGAGATTGGGAGATGCTTTTTTATTTTATACCAAAAAAAAGCCATCCTCTTTTCTTGCTAAAAAGACAAAAGGGAAGGCTGGGACTCCTAAAAAAATTACTGCTCTGGGGAGAATTTCCTAGACCTTTTGGGAATTTTTTAAACCCTCTTGGATAAGGTCCAGTGCATATATTATGGTCATGAACTGAAGGTCCCAGCTTTAAAAATCACCAGCGTCTTTTCCCCAAAATCGGTGATGACTGAGAAAAAGAATGCAATTAACTGTCTTATGGGTTATTTAATAAGCTTCAGGTCAGAAGGGGTTATAGGACATCATTTCTATGAGAGCAATTTGAAAGCAAATTTTAAAAACAACTCGCCAGAGATTAAAAAGTCAGCTCCTAGTTCCCTCCCCCAAAAACATCAGCAACACGGAAAAAATAGGTGGCAATCTTGGCAAGACTCATGCGGTGGCCTAATTATTGTTTTTCTCTTTGAGGTTGAGGAACAAATTTAAAATTGGTGTAATTTGACCACAGCAATAGTGGTGGGCCCCTTTTGACTTGTTACCCAGCCCTCGGTGGCATCATCAAAGCTGGGAAAATGTTCATTTTTGGAGATTTTAAAAAATTTTAGCTGCGGGCCCATGGATTAGGGTTTTGGGGGTTAGGATACTCATGGTTTTGGTTGTTTGGCTATGGACCCAAGGGTTGGAAGTTCAATTCCCCCCAACCCACCACGTGCTCCTTGACAGTTTTTGGAATAGTGCCCCACAGAGCCCTCTATTCCACATTTCTTAGTTCATTTTATCATTCTGGGGGTCGTAACCCAGGGGGAAAATGTTTCCAAAAGGTTGAATAGGAGGTTTCCCCCCACCCCCAAAGTAAGGGGGCTCTTGGGAAAGGGACAGCCTATGGCACTCCCTAAAGAAAAGGGTAAGGGCTGTTGTGTCAAAGTTTTATTTTTTTTATTTTTTTATTTTTATATACTCCGATTTTCTCACACGGGAACTCAGGGGGTTAAAAAGGGAAAAGCACCCAAAAAAATACAGAGAAAAATAATAACGGTTTAAAACAATATGAAAAAAAGGAAAAAAAAAAACCAACAACAATCAGTAGAACCAAAATTTAAAAGCTAAAAAAACAAAAAATTACTAAAGGGAAGATGGCGAAAAACGGGGCAGACAAACAAATCATAACACCTACTTATAAAATACTGTAAAAAAACCTCCCTTTATCCTGAAAAGTGGGCCCTTAAAGCCCCGTTTTTAACAGTGGGGGGGATTCCCCGGGGTCCTAATTTCCTCAGAAGGTATCACATCTGTTGTGATAACCGCTTGGCCCCACAGTTATTTAAAGCAAAAGATCTGAAAAATTTATGAATTAAACAAGGTTAATTGGGAGGTTGTCTTGGGCTTGAAGCTTTTCCCCTGAATCCCGGGGTGATAAAAGGGTGGCCCGACCCGTGTTTAACATTCTATTTCTACGTTAAAAAAAGGGCCAAAAAAATTATGCCATTCCAAAATCTCCATAAAACCTAAATCTCATTTTTTCTTAGATTTTTTTTAATTCCATGAAAGTATCTTTTTTGTTTCCATGGTCGAGGAAAAAGAGTAAACCTTTAAATCCTTGTATTGACAAGGACCCTCATAAAAATTTTTGCCCTAAGCAACCAATCCGCCTGATTTCAGAAAATAAGCAGGGTCGGTCCTGGGTTGTACTTGGATCGCAGCCAGCAAGGAAAAACCCGGTGCGTAGGGACCTGGAGTAGGAAATGGCAAGCCGCCCAGTATTTGCCAAGAAAACTTTCCCTGGCATGGGGGGCACAAAAAGTCCGGCAATTGTAACAAAAAAACACACACACACACACAACCACACACCCACCCACACACCACACTCCACACAACACCACACACCAAAAGTCTATTTCTTGCTTCCCTTTTTTGCAATCAAAGTGAAGAGATTTCTTAAGTATCAGCGAATCAAAACAGGGGGACAAGAAAAAGGGTTCCCTTGTAGTAAATGGTGTTTTTCCTGGACTATAATTCAAAAATCATTATGCCCATTGTGTTAGTGGGCTTAAAAACCTGAAAGCCCATTCCCAAAAACCTCTTGTCACTCGTGGGAAAATAGGACTAGAAGGATGAATAAACGGGATAATTTCAAAGGGGGATTAAAAAAACAAAATCTTAAAGGTTAGACAAATTTTACAATGATTAAAATCTTTCCCCTGGGTTTTTTTTTAGCACAGGTAAAAACCATCTCAGGGGGCCTAACTTTTTAGTTACTACACTGAGCAGTGACTGGCTGGGGTTAAAAGAGAGAAAATTTTGGGCATGGGGCAAAATTTTGAGCTTCCGCGTATCAATCTTTGCACCCCACCAAAATAAAGGGGGGCAAACAAAGTATTGGGGTTTTTAAATGGTCACACTTTATTAACTAAACTATTATTCAAACCATAAAGTAGAGTGTTGCTCCATGTAAAAAATTGGTTTGGGAAACCCCGGGGCTTGGGATTCTCCAAACCGGGAGCTTTGGGTGGGTCACTCCCCATGGTGGTGCGTCCCGAGACATCACCCTCCCCAAGGGCGCAAATTTTTGTACCCCTCCCCGGGGCCCTTTTTTATTTATTTATTTATTTTTTCATTTTTACCCCGCTTATCTTTTTCGCGAACTTAAGCGCTTTCAACGGGGAGAAGGCCCCAAAAAAAATTAAATAGTTAATTAAAAAACAGAAAATAATAGTAAACAATATAGGTTAAAACCTTTGGCACCTCTGTGGCAAACCCCGAAAAAAAGGCACTAGTGATGGCGGGGAAAAGAGAGGGGGGGGGGGGAAATTTAAAAATCGCCAATGCCTCCTGGAAAAGGGTAAGTTTTTTTAAAGCCTTGGAAGGCCCCGCAGGACTTGCAAGGGCACTTTACTGGGATGGAGTTCCAAGCAGGAGCCGCCCCGAAAAGCCCGGGGCCGAGTTTCGTTTCCGGGCCTCACGAGGGGGGCGACCGAAGCAAGTGGCTCGGCCTGCCCAACGGGACGGGGAGGTAGGTCGTGGGGCGG
>JAWVWN010006238.1:0-25458 GCA_037367305.1 Phrynocephalus vlangalii | reverse complement strand
ATTTTGGGACTAATTCTGTGTTGAAGCAACAATGTGATTTTACACACACACACACACACACACACACACACACACACACACACACACACACACACACACACACACACACACACACAGTCTCTCTCCCCTCCCAGCGTTTATTACTGGAAAGTCACTGGCTGATTTTGGTCCAAAGCCTACAATGCCCTGTAGCTTTAGAGTGAGCAGTAGGTAGCACCACACATACTCGTATAAAAGATGACAAAAATACAGAACAGGGTTCTAAAGATATGGAATAGAGATGGGCACGCAGCGATAATTATTTATATTGTCTGATAATACTTACCAGGGGGGTTGGGGGCCTTAAAACGTTTGTTTTTGTCTTCTCCCATCGCGATGTATTTTTCTTTTCCCTTTAAAATGGATGTCGCCACCAGCCACAAAATGGAGGCAAGCCATGTGATGTGGGATCATGTTCAACCAATAGCATGCCCAGGTTGCAGACTGGGCGGCAGGTTGGCAGCCACAGAGGGCATAAAAAGCTCTGGCAGCCCCGTCTCCTTGCAGTCTCTGGTGGGATTTAGGGTGGGATTGCTGTCTCTGCCACTCTAGCTTCAGTCCTGCAGCCTCCTGTGTGCGTGCGTGTGTACCTCTTGGTGAGTACCCTCCCCTGCCCCGCAGTGCAGTCACTCTGCGTCTGCCTTGCACCCTGGGCAAAACCCGCCGCTGCCTTTGCAGCCTCACTTCATACATAGTCTATACTGTTTATCTGCCAGCATCCATTTTTTTTATTATTTTCCATCTTGTCTGGTGCGTTGGGTGATGACTGAGCACGGAAATGCTTTAAAAATCGTGCAAAAAGCGGGTAGAAACGACAAGCGAAAAAAACGAAAAATGGTAACGAATTTTTTCAAAAAATTCCCGACAAACAGAAACGAACCGAAACAGACCTCTCAACGACAAACGAAAAACCGAAACACCATTTTTCTGTTTCGTGTCCATCTCTAATATGGAAACAAAACGGCACCAAGAAACATAGGAGGGAGAACATGAACAGTAATACTATACACTACAGAGGCATTGATAAATTTCATTGGGGGAAAATTCTCTTTCTCTCTCTCTCTCTCTCTCTCTCTCTCTCTCTCTCTCTCACACACACACACACACACACACACACACACACGAGCTAGTGTGGTTTATCCATTTCCAGGGTTAATCTCTCATATTCACATCCTTTACCTTTACCTTAATGGTTTCCAACTTTAGGTCCTCAGAGGTTCTTGGCCTGTATCTCCACAAAATCCTGGTGAGCACACTTCTCTGCATTTAAACCAAGAACACCTCAGGATTCAAGGTTGGGAAGCACTGCATTAACACAATTCCTTTAAAAAAAACCATTGTTATGGTTTTATAACCTTGGAAATTAAAGCAGAGGCTCCAGCTGGTGCAGAATTTGGCAGCCAAATTAGTTACAGGTTTGAGGAAAAAATCAGCATATCACCCCTACCCTGGCTGCACTGCACTGGCTGCTGATTCGTTACCACATTGATTTGAAGGTTCTACTGATGACATGTAAAGCCCTAAATGGTTTAGGACCTTGTTACAGTTCAGATGGGGCCCGGCTGCAGTGTACTCAGGCTGGGCATCTCAGTGGTGGCCCCTCGTCTTTGGAACCAACGCCCCCCCCCCCCCCCGAGATTTGTTGGGCCCCTTTGCTGCCTGTCTTCAAGGAACATCGGAAGACGTGGCTTTACCAGAAGGCTTTCCCGGGTATGAGCTCATTCTGCCCATTCACTGTTGTCTTTTCTTCGTTTGTCTTTAGGCCATCTTGTTCTGTTTGGATCTCATTTGATCTGTCTTATGATTATGCTTTATTATGTCATATTATTATGTCATATTGTATACTTACAATATAGTTTTTTATTAATGATTTGTATTTTGGTATTTCTTTTTTAGTTGTATCCCGCCCGGTTAGCTGTGTTGCTGGGATAGTGCAATAAATTTTTATGGTAAAAAGGGGTTGTTTTTAAAAGGGACCCAAATTTTTAAAATTTTCTGCAGCTTTGCATGACTCAATCTTAATTCTTAATTGCCACCCCAAACGGGGAAAAGGATTACATTGTAGACTGCACACCAGCATCCCCAAAGGGGCCCTTGGTGGCTGGGGAAACTGTAGCCCAAAAAAGAAAATTTCCCTAACTAAGGTTTTTTGTGTTGATTTTGGTTTCCCGGGGTTTAAAGGGATTTTCTGCACCCCCCTCTTGGTTTAGAATTTTCAGAGCACCCCAACCCAGATAAAAAATTTAAAAGTATAAGGATCTTAGGCACTATTTTCTCATACCTTTTGGGAATAGGGCTCCGGGGAAAAGGGCATTTTTGCTGACATAAAGTGTAGGACTCCCTCTTTTAAAAAACTGGGGCCCTCTTGTCTTTGTTTCTGGCACAATAAATTTTGCTTTTTTTTTTTCCAATTTGTACCCCTGCATTCTGTGCCATCTATGCATCCTTTATTTACAAAATTTTTACGTACAGCATTTTGTGATACAGTGGTCCCTTTGGTTAACGCCCGCCCCAGATAACGAATTTTTGGGATAACGACTGAAAAATTTGGGGGTTTTTGGGGGATGCCTTGAAACGGTTTTTTTCCCTGTGGGCTGCCTCGGAAAAACAAATCCCCAATTTAGCTATAGGTCTGCCTGGATAAAAAAAATTTTTCTCTAGGGGCCCTTTTGCCTGGATAAAAAATTTCCTCTTGCATCATTTAAAAAAGAGTTATCCCGGGGGGCATTGCATAGAAAATTTTAAAAGTGCACTTTATAAAGATTTTTTTGAGCAAAAAAAACGGGTTTGTTGTCCCTTTTCCCTAGGCCCCGGGAAGGGAAAAAAATGGTTTTTCCCATTAATTCCTATGGGAAACTGCATTTCGTTTAATAAAGGGGTTTCGGATAAAGACAAACCCTTCGGGAAAAGAAAAATTAAAGTCATTACCCAAAAGGTCCCAACTGTATTTGTTTTGCTTTTGGATTCTTGTTTATTTTAAAAGGAAAGGCGGGGTATGGTTTTTAAAAAATAAATCAATGTGGCAGCATGATCCCCTCCCAAAAATAATTTACTTTTCCCTGAGTTTGGAAGAAAAACGTTTGCTTTTCGGGCAGGTTTCCAGGAGGAAAGGCGGGGTGACAATCTTTTTTTTGAAAAATCTTAAAGGGCCCTAATCTCATTAGGGGGGGGGGGAGGGATGAGGAGAAAATCTTTACTATTTCCCCTTTATGAAAAAAAAATATAGTTGTGGTTTTTGGGGGCTGTTTGGCCGTGTTTCTGAAAGTTTTTTTCCTGAAGTTTTGCCAGACTCTGTGGCCGGGGCTTCTTCAGAGGGAAAGGAGCTAGGGAAATAGGAGTTCTCTCTCCCCTTTTGGGGTGTTGGGGTAAGGGTTTAAATTTGGGATACAACCAAAATTTTGTAGGAGCTTTTTGAAACTGGGGTTTAAAAAACATTTTTCGGGAAAATTTTAAAAAAAACCCAAAATTTAATCCTGACCCATGATATTCCCCTAAATGTATCATTTTTATTTTTTTTTAATGTCTTTCTCTCTCTCTTGTGTGTGTGTTGTGTATGTTTATGTTTTGGGGTTTTGGGTGTAGACGGAAACCCCAAAAACATGGTTTTAAAAATCCTTTGATAAAAACTTCAAAAGGCACCTTTTGTGCATTTCTTTTTATTTCAAGAGAAGGCATAAATTTAAAAAATAAAAGAAAAAAATTTTTATTGAAAGGGTTGCATCCCCCTACTAGATGTACAATTTACCTTATCCCTATTCATTTAATTTTTTTTTTTTTATTAAAATAATTTTCGTAAAGAGAAAGGGGTAGATCCTTATTTTTTGGTTTTGGGGCATGGGTGTAGCCTTTTGTCTACTCGTGTTTTGGGATAAACTGGGGGAAACTTTTTTATACTGCTGCACACTGGGGGTTATGGCCCTTTCATGAAAGACTTTTTAAAAAGGGTTTGAACCCTAGATTGGGAATATTGTTTTTCCCGCCCACATTTTTTAAAATCCCACAGGCTGGAATGGTTTTTTCCCCCCTTTTTTTCCGGGAACGGGGCCCGTCACAAAAAAATGGGGGATTTCATTTTCATTGTCCCCACCCCTATGGTGGTGGTGGTGGGGGGTTTGGTGGGGGTTTTAAAAAGCTCTTTGGGCTTAGGTATCAAAATTGCAGGTCTAAAAAATTTTGGGGTTCAACCCCCCCACCGTACCCCCGAGAGGGGGGCCAGCCTGGGTTTGGCCTTGAAAAAAGCCCCCGGGAGCGCCCAACACTCCCAAAGAAGGGAAGGGGGAAACCCACCCCTGAGTCATCTCAATCTGCAAAACTGAAAAAAAAGGGTTTCCATGAACAGTAAGAACGGACTTGAGGACATGATGTTGATGATAAAGAAGATGAGAGGGGACGGGCCCTTTCTTTCCTGGTGCCATTCCTCTTCAGAACTGTGGCTGCCTTGGCAAAAAAAGGAAAGGCCCAAAAAAAACAAGTGTTCTGCTTCTTTTTCCCCCCCCCCATTTTGCTTAAAAGCATTCCCCTCAGCGGTTTAAAATTTAGTTGTGCAGGTTTCCCCCACTGCAGGTGGGGGAAAAAACCCGGGGCGTTTGCCCAGAAACGGGGCCCTTTGGGGGCCCTGGGTTGTGTTTTGGGGGGTCGGGGGGGGGAAACCCGGGGAAATTCCGTGTCAGGCCAAAAAAACCAGCCTTCCGCTCGGGCTCTGGGGCCCCTTCTCTGGCTGCCTTTTTCCCAAACGTCTTGGGGAACCCTCTTGAAAGGGGGCAAGGGAAGGTTTGTAAACACGGAAAATTCTTTTACAGCATTAAAAATCTTTCATTAAAAATTTTACGGTTCTTTTTTTGGGAGTGGGGGTAGAGTGTGACTTTTTGGGCCCAAGGGGCCCCGAAACCAGGGTTAACGTTCCGAAACATTTTTTTAAAACCACCGCCACCCTTCCCCAAAATTGCCCCCCAAAACTTCCCCCTCTTTTTTCTTCAAAACCCCGAGGGGGGGAGACGGGGAGGGGGGCGGGGGGAAAAAAGCGGGGCCCCCTTCCCCCAAAAGCTCCAGACGTCCTTTCGGGGGCGAGCATTTAAAGGGGAGTTTCCCGGTTTGTCAACGCTCCCGTCCATTCCTGGTTTGCTTTTTTTTAAACAAGCCCAAAGGTAGGGAACCCGGGTAATTTTTTTTTGGAAAAACGGGACTCCGGGGCAGGCGAGGAGGGAGCCCCTGAAGAGAGTAACCCAAAGGTGGAGGAGGAAGGGAGGAGGGGGCCCCGAGCGGGAGGCTGCGCTTTGAAGCTCTGCCGCCCCTCTGTTTGCGGGCGGGGTTTCCCAAAGGGGACAGGAAAACTGGAAAAAAAGGCCCAGGAGCAAAATTTCCACCCCCCTTTCTTCTGTGTGCTTTGTTTCATAATTGTTTTAAACAAAAACCCCAAAATTGGGAAAGCGGGGAAAAGCCCACCGAACCCCTTTACTCTTGGAACACTTAAAAGCAGGCCCCTTCCCTCCATTTGGAGGGAGGAGCCCCGCCCCCATCGGGTCCCTTTTTTACCCGAAAATAAAGTGCCTTTGGTTTCCCCTTTGGGAAAAGAGAAATCCACCAGGGTTGTCAAATTTTTTCGGGTGTGCTCTGGGGTTTGTTTCACCCTTTTGGGTTCAGGGTGTTTAACTAGTGTTTCTGCAAAAAATTGCACAGTCGGGGATAAGGGGGAAAGGGTTTCCTCTTATGGACTGAAAAACTGGTTGAGATCCAGGAAACAAAGTAGGTGGGGTTGGTGTCAAGGGGAAAAATTTTCCAAATGGAGAGAAGTAAAAAGGGGGTGTGCCTCGGGCTCTGTCCGGGGGCCCGGTTGTTTAAAAATTTCTGTTCAAAAAATAAACTGGAGACAGGGATAAACGTGAGGTGGAAAAGTTTCCCGGGATGACAAAAATTTTCCCGGGTGTGGTAAAAACCAGAAAAAGATTGGGGAAGAGCTCCAAAAGGGAAACCCTTCCCCAAAAAATGGGGGGAAGGGGCTGAGAAAGGGAAATGCTTTTTTTAATGTACCCAAATTTGTAAAGTTGCATAGGGGGGGAAAAAAATAAAATTTCTTTATCTTTTAAACTCAGGGGCTCTGGGGTTATCCGTGACGGATCAGGAAAGGATCTTGGTTTTTTTGTGTGGGTGGACAGCTCCAGGAAGGTGTCTCCCCAAATGGGGGCCCAGGGGTTTTGGAAAAAAGGCCCAAATTCCATGCTAGGGATGTTTAAAAAAGGGGGTTTGGAAAATAAAACCCCAAACTTTATAATGCCATTAACAAAACAATGGGTAAGGCCCCCCTGGAGTATTGTGTAAAATTCTGGTCACCGCATCTCAAGAAATACATAGGGGGAACGGGAAAAGGGGGCCCGAAGAGAGCGATTTAAAATGATTACTGGGCTGGGGAAACCCCCCTTATGGGGAAAAGGGGGGGGGGGGGCTTAAAAACTTTGGGCCTCTTTTTTTGGGAAAAAGGGCCCGTTGAGGGGGGATATGATTGAGACTTACAAAATAATGCAGGGCATGAGTAAGGGGATAGAGGGAAGCTCTTCTCCCCCCCCCAAAATTTCCAAAACTGGGGGGACATACACTAAATTGAGGGCTGGGAGGGGGGTAAGAACTGACAAAAGAAAATATTTTTTCCCCCAGCGGTTGTAAGTCTATGGAACCCCCTGCCACAAAATTGTGGTGTTGGATCGGGCTGGATGCCGGCAAAAGGGGTTTGGACAGTTTCCGGGGGAAAAAAGTAAACCATGTTGGGGGTGTGTAACCTCCGGGGTTTTTAAACCGGGGTTTACTTCAAGGGCCGGGGCGGGGATTTGGTTTTTCGGAGACAAAATATTTATCTTGAAGCCCCCAAAACACTTCTGGGGGGGCCCGCTGTGAGATACAGGGAACCCTGGACTAGATGGGCCTTTGGCCTGTTTCCAGCATGGTTTCTTTTTAAATGTTTTTAAATTTTTCTTTTCCCGCCCCTTCCGGGCAAGACTTGGAGAGGGAAAGCCTCTGCATTTGGGACACCTTATTTTTATTTCTCGGGTTACCAAAAGAAACTACTCTTACCGCTTCCCGGGAAATATTTGCCTACTGAAAAGCCCCCCTTTAACCGAATGGCTTGCTGATAATGAAATTTAAAATTATATATTTTGTGTGGATAAGAAAGGCCCCAAAAAGGGCCCCAAAGGAAAACAAAAAAACATTGCTTGGGTTCAGTTTTTCTGCTTTCCCAAAAAAAAAAGAATCCCAAATACAAGGGACACAAGGAGGGGAACGGTGCAATGTTGTTTGCACCCTTTTGGGACCATTTTTTACAGGTGTAGCATTCGGGCGTGACGTTCAGTTCCCTTTTCCCAATATTGGTGCTGTGCTCTCCCCCCCCCCCCCCGGCTCAACCGTGAAATCCCAGGCCCGCCTTTTTACGGCTGCCTGCATTTTTCCCAGATTTTCCAGTCCGGGCCCAAAACTCTCCGGGGGTTCCCCGCCCTGCCCCCCGGGTTTGGGGATCTCCTGATAAGTAAAAAGGGAAGGGCGGGGTGAAAGTCTTTTTACCCGGGCTGGGGCTGGGAGTTACCCAAAAAAGTGGGGGAAAAAGGAAACAAGAGGGCCCCCGGGGGGTGTTTTGTCCGGGTTTGGGTTTGGGAGGTGGGTGGGATTTTTTGAGAACGCAGAAAATGTCCTCCCGCCTTTATGAAAAAGGGGGACACTGTCGGGAACCATCATCCAGGATACTAAAAGTTGTTTCCAACAGGCATTTCCCAATCCCCCCCCTCCTCTTTTTTTTAAAGGCTGTTTTCCCCGGGTTGAACTTTTGTCTGTGCCTCAAAATCTACCGGGCCAAGTTCACATTTGCCTTTTGAGAAGTATTTAAAAGACATTAAAAATGGATGCATAAATATTTTTTAATTTTTTTTTTGCAAAGAACAAAAAAAAAAGGAAAAAAACCCAAAACCCTGAAAAACCACCCCTTATTTACAGGTGCCTCATTTTTTTTTTAAACGGGAAATTATTTATTGTCACTATTATTATCCCAAAAATAGTATTGTAATCCTTTTGGTTTGACAACCATTTTTTTTGGTTTTTAAATTGCTCACTATCACTATTTTTTTTTTTATCTACTTGTTAATTTTTCCCTTTTACTTAAGGGTGATTTGGGCCCTACGGGGCACTGGCGGCCCGTTTTTGGGAGGGCTCCTGTTCTCCCCCCCAAACTTATTTTGAAAGAGGCAGAAAAACAAAAAACAAAGGGAATTTGGGGCCCTTAAATTTGAAAGAAAATTAGAAAAACCCCTTTTTACATATGGGATTTGGCTAGGTTAGATGAGAAAGAAAACCTATCTAAAAACGGGAAAAAAATCTTTCCTTAGAGGTGTTGTAAGCAGATAAAATAATTTTTACTAGATTAAATTACAGGGCTACAACGGGGATTCAAAAAGCCCACTTTTTTAAACCAAAAATTTTTTTTGTTAACACTGCTTTTTTTGGGCTCCATGCACATAAAAATCTTTTAATTAAAAAAATAGCTAAAGAGCTAAAACTTTTATTATGCGCAAAGGAAACCACGAAACAAAGTTTGCAAAGTTTGAGCCAACTGCCCTGAACCAGTGTTCCCCCTTTGGGGAAAAAAAACGAAGCCTGGTGCCTTTCAAGAGGAACGGCGGGATTGCAGGAGGGCAGAAAAAGGGGGGGAGGCCTTTAATTGGGGTACCCTGGGCTTTTGGTTTTTAAATGCACAAAGCAGAAAAATTTGGGGTTTGAATCCGCTGGCCCCCATTTGCCCACCCAAAAATGCTACCCGACGAAAAAGAGGGGGGAAAATTTAAAATAAATCCAAAGTGGCAATATTAAAAGAGTCCCCGGGGATGTCCGTCAATGCAAAAAAGAATTTTCCCTTTTCACTAAATTTTTGTCAAGCATGCCCAAAAGTTAAAATTTGGTCCCCCCTCAAGGTCTCTCTTTCCAAGGGGAAAGGGAAAATTTTACGGGAAAATTTTAAATTTCCCCCAAAAAGCTAAAAATTTGGGGGCAAAAAAAAAACCAGGAAGTTGGGTACTCCCCCTTTCCCCCTTTTTCCCCGTCTTCCCCCAAAGGTGAGGTTTAAACCCGTTACTCAAACCCCCCCCCAAAAGGGGGAGGGGGGGGACAGGGAAAAACCCAGCCCTCCAAACAAGAGATCTCAAAGAAGGAAAAAGTTTTCTTGGCGCGGGTGGGAGGTGCCGGGCCCGAAAAAATTTATCTCGGGCCAAAAATTTGGGAAAAAAAAATATGGGTTGGAAGAAAAAATTAAGAGGGCCCCAAGAAAATTCAAACATGGAATTTTCAATGGTTAAAACCCCCCAAAAGGGGTTTGGAAAGGGCCCCTTTAATCCCCTCCAAAAAAAACGGTTCAATCATCTGTTTAAAGGAAACCCACATTTTGGGGAAACCCATGAACAATATTTAATCCAAAATAAATTGGGGAATCTATTTTCCACATCAACAAAGTAAAGAAGCAAAATGGGGGGGGCACTTTAATTTTAAAACCCAGAGTTTTCCCCAAACCCCTTTCTGGAAAAGACGAAGCAGGAAAGATGGATCCTTGTCCAGGCAAATATCCAATCAAAAAGAAAAAATTATTGTTGGTAAAATACGCCCCCAATTTGAAAAACATGGAAGAAAAATCTTTTTCAAAAAATTTTGGCCAAAAAAACTGTTGAAAATTCCAAAAAACCAAAAGGTTAAAAATTATTGGGGATTTCAACCCCTTTTCATACCCCTTCTGTAGATAGGAAAACACCCAAAAAGGGGAAAAACCCAGGTTTCATCTTCCACACTGCCAAAATTTCTTTTTGGACATTTTCCAACTTTTTTAGAATTTCAAGATATTTGGGAAGGAAAATCCACTAAAAGATGGTTTCACTTCCTTTCAAGACAATATGCCTCTTTTTTCCCTTTATAGTTATGTGCTGGGTAATCCGATCTTTGTTTAAATTTAAAAGGGGATTTTGAAACTTTCCCCCAAACTTTATCTGATAAACAATCCCTTTTTATGGACACTGAAATCTTGGGGTAAGCCCGGGAAAATGGAAAATCAACCCCACCCCTTGAAGGAAATTAAAAGAATTTATTTTTGAGGCACCCGGGGGACTTGAAACCTATTTTTTTGAAATGAACCTGAAAAAGGGGGTTTAAACCATTGAAAAACTGTGTGGGATGCCTAAAAGCCTTTTTTTTAAAGGTTTTTGGGTAAATTAAAATATATGGCAAGAAAGAAAAAAGAGGGGAAAAAAAGGAAAATTTGAATAAATTCCCTAAATTACGATGAAAAAGTTTGGGAAACGGATTTTAACCCACGATCCCCGAATGAGCGGGCTGGAAAAAGACTTGGCTTCTTGTAGGCATGAACAAAAATCTGATTTTGTTTGCTGTTTTTAGCCCCAAAAAAATCAATTTGGGCCCAAACTAATTTTGGGAAAATGCAAAAAACCGGGGCGGGTTGGTTACCTACGGGTTTAAAAAAAGGTACAATTCAAAAACTCAAAATCATCGCTAAAAGATAAAAAGGGGGGAAAACCCAGAAGGCAGTTACAAATCAAAAAATTATAGGGGCCCTACTCCAAAACTTATTCAAGCCAGGGGGGATCGACAAGAGGGCCATCTTTCTTTATCTCGAACAAAAAAATTTTTAAAAAAACTTACTGAAGAGCAGAGAGCCGACGAACGCTTATTACAATGATGGAAAAAACAGAAGCTTCAATCCCCCAAAAAAGGGAAACAGGGCTCCTGGGCCCGACTAAATACCGGCTAAATTTTTTCAAAAAATTCTCGGGGGATATTCTCTGGAAAAAGGAAAAACTTTTTACATCCATTTTAATAAAGGCAAAGACATACCAGATTCCGGGAAAATTTCATCACATACGAAAACTGTTTCCCCAAAAGAAGGGAAACCAAAAGACTCGTTTACAGAATTCAGGCCAATTGCCCTTCTAAATGTGGATTTTTAAAAAATTTTGAAACCTTTTTGGGGCTAATAGATGGCGGACGATTCTACCCTTTAAATTATCCCCTTTATCAGTCTGGCTTTCTTCCGAAAAGGCATCTTCAACCCAAACTTTGAACTTTCCTAAATGTGTTAAAAATATTACGAACCCCATTTGGAAGCAAGAAAGTTTTCGCTTTCATCGGTGAGAAAGCTTTTGATTTTTTACCCGGGTCTCTACTTAAAACCATTTGGGCTATTTTACAATGGGGCCTTTAAAATTGCTGCAAGCAACAAAACAAATTTTTTCCCCACCCAAAACCCCAGGATTATAGTCAAGGGCCACCTTACAAAAACCAGTCAATATTTTAAAAGGTACCAGGCAAGGATCCCCCCTCTTTTCCTCTCTTTTTTTATTTTAAACTTGGGGGGGTTTCCCCAAACATGTTAAAAGGAAAACCCTGGTTTTCCCAAGGCTTACAGGGGAAAAGGGAAGTTTAAAAGGTAAAAGCTTTTGCAGTTTGTTTGTTGGAAATTATGGAAAACCCCGCCCTCCTTTTCAAAAAATCTTAAAGTTTTTTGGGGCATACTTAAAATTTTCTGGTTTAAAAGGAAAAACAAAGAAAAAACATTGTTGCTCCCCAAAAAAATTTTGCCCTACCTATGGCCCGAAAAACGGGAAAAAAATTTTTAAAAAATTTTTTTTTTGGGGGGTTTTCAACATGTCAGAAAGGGAAAAAATTTATCGGGGGGTTTTTTACTGTTATTATCGTTGTAACTCTTTATTTAAAAGTTTAATTTTGAAAAATTTTTATAAAAAAATAAAAAGGCGGGCCCTCGAAATTTGGTCAAAAACTAAAATTTTTCCTTAATGGGCGAATTGCGCAGTTAAAATGTATTTTTTTCCCAAAACTGTTTTTTCCTTTTTCAACCCTTGCCTATATTCCCTTTTTTTTTAAAGGGTTCTTTACAGATCAAAAAAAAAGTATAGTATATTCATAGGGCAAAAAAAAAAAAAAGAAGGGAAATTAAAAATTTTCTATCTACGGGAAAATAGAACAAAAATGGTGGTTTTCCCCTTCCAAATTTAGTATTTTTACTAAAAAGGGTGCTCCCTTTGCCCTGGATTAAAAAATTGGATTCTGTGACAAACAAAAAAATTTTTTTGAAAGCTTGAGAGTTAGGGGGCCTAGACAAGGGCTGGCTTTATTACATTTTTGGAAAAAGGGGGAAAATTTACCTACTCTTTCCCAAAAAAACCCCTGGAAAAGGAAACGCCCTATTTTGAATAGGGTTATTGATTAAAAAAAAAAAATTTAAACCCAAAAGCACCACTGTGGCTTTTCTCCGTGGGAGCGACTTTAGCTCCCATATAAGTGAAACTCCAAAATTTTTTAACTTTTGGCCCACCTTTGAAGGGTTGCCCTCTTTTGGGAAACCTTTTGGGGAAAATTTTAGTATCAAAAGGGTTTTACAATTTAGAAGGGGGAAGTATCAAAAATTTATTAAAAACTTAAAGCCCTCACCAAAGAGGGGGGTTTTCACGACTACGGGTTACTCCATTTGGGTTTAAAATACTTTCTTCGGGCGATGCTAAGCTGCTTAGTAAATTTTACCCTTTTTGTTAAATGAAAAAAAGATTTATACACTGGTCAAGCCTTTTGATAAGATGGGCAGAAAAATTTGGGGTTATCCTTTAAACTAAACAAATGGGGAAATCTCTGGGAATAAAGTTAAAAATCTTTTTAAAAACTATTTTTTTTAAAGGAAAAATGTTATAAGATGTTTATAGGGCATCTTGACCCCCACCCGGGTTATTAAGATGTATAAATTGGGTCACCCCAAATGTTGGAAATGTTTAAAAGGGCTGTGGTACTTTTTATTTTTATGTTGGGGGACATGCAAAGAGGCAAAGGCTTATTGGAAAATTTGGTTTAAAAATATTTTTTAAAGATGTCTGAAAATTAAGATAGAGCTTAGGGCAGGAAATTTTCTTATTAAATTTAGTAAATATAAATATTTCATTTTGATCAGAGTTTTGTACTTACCATGTAATTGTTGCTGCAAGGATATTGTATGCGAAAATTCTGGAAACAAACCCAAACCCTGCCAACAGAGAAGAATATCCCCGGAAAAAAAAAGAGAATGTATTGAAATCAATTTGAATCTTTCCCGGGTATTTAAAGGGAGACTATGATGGATCTCTCGGAAAAGATGGCAAGAAAATAACAAACTTATTAGTATTGTGATAATATTTGGCAATTTTTTCAATATGTTTAAATTTCTTTTCTTTTTTTCTTTGCTTGACTATTCAATGTAAATTTTAAAAATTTTTTTCCCCCCCTTTTTTCCTTTTCCCCTTTTCCCCCCCCAAAAACCCCCAAAAAATTTTAAAAAAAAAAAAAATAAAAAAATTAAAAAAAAGGAACGGGGCAGAAATTTCAGGGGGGCAAAAAAAGGGGGGGGCCCTAATTCGGTTGCCCCGGTTTGGGTTTTAAAGCCCCAAAACAGAAAAACTTTGGGGTTCTGAAGTCCCGCTAGGGGGGATTTGCCCCACCCCAAAAAAATAAGGGCCCACGTGCCTTTTTTTCGGCTTGCACTTCATTGCCTGGCCTTTGTACCCCCCTCCCTTTCCTTCTCTCCCTCAAAAACCCGCCTCTGATGCCGGGGTTTTCTGCTAATATTTAGCGCCGGGGCTTCCTTCGAAGTTGCAAACAATGGGTCAGCTTCGTGAAAGCTAAATGAAATTCCTCCCCCCGGGTTTTCTTGTTGGGCAGGTGCCTTTTTCCAGTGGGAGAAGGCAGGGCAAAAACAGTCACCCCTGAGGCTTTTTTTGCATGGCTGTCCCTTTTTTTAGAAAAGAAAAAACTTTGAAGGACCCTTTCCCTTTCCCTTTCCCTTTCCCTTTGGAATCTCACTGGATCCCTCTTGTTTTGCCCTGCCCCTAAACTTTAGGCAAACACCCGGGCCCCCGAGTTGTGCCTCCAAGGTTGCAGGTGGCTGAACTTTTAAAAAATTAAAAATGAATTTTTTGCGGGTAGGGTTTTGGGTTTTACCTCACCTGCAGAAAAATGAGTCTAATGATGAGCCTTTTTTCCCTTCCCTCTCCATTTAACCACATTCAAACCTTGCAACCGTAGCCATTGAAATTTTTTGGGTAAAAACGTAAGCACCGCAAAAATATCATTTTTGCTGATAAGGAAGCAAGCCCTTTAACGATTTGTTTATGTTCTAGTTAGGTCTTTTAAAGGTTTAAAATGGGCCCCCAAACTCAAGAAAAAAGAAAATTCCGATGGGTTTTGTGTGTGTGGTTATAAAATTCCCCCTTTGGGATGGCCCGAGGGCTTTTGGGCCCAGATCAAATTTTTTTTGCATATGTTTTAATTTAAACCCTTTCTTGGGGAGTGGGGTGCGCACAGAGTAGGACCAGTGGCTTCTCACCCCGTGAGACCCCAGATGTTCCTGGGGCTGAAAATCCCAAAAAAATCCTGGCCAGTTCCTGCCATCCCCGGAACACCTGGGGGGCCCCCCCAGGTGAGAAAAAACTAGGTAGACTGTTTACCAAGGGATTTAAGAGACCTAAATACAAAATCTTTGGAAACAGCCATGGAAATCACGGGGGGGCACAAGTGGGGGATTAAGGGGGTACCCTATTTAAATTTTCCCTCAAAGACTTTTTTTTAAGGTCAACGCCCCCGTGGATTTGGACCGGAAAAAACCCCTTTTGGGAAAAACAAGTATGAGGCTGCCCGGCAATGTGGCCCGATTTTCCCGTAAAATTTCTTCATCCCAAAAGGGGGGGGGGCGGGCTGGAAGCCCTTTGAAAGAAAACCTAGGCTGTGCTCTGGGAAAGGGTCTGGGTGGAAAACCCCTCTTGCCAGAAACACAAAAACCCCCAAGGGGAAAACCCCTTCCCCTCTCGCTCTCTCCTAGGGGCCCCGGTTCCCGAAATGGGAAAGGGCCGTGCCTGTTTTATTTGGTGGGTAATTTTGGGGTCTTTCAAATGCAATGGGTTGGCCCGGGGGTTTAGTTCCCCCAAACCCCCAGTGGTCTCAGTCGTTCAAAAAGGGGCAAGACCAAAAAAAAACTCAGCAATGTTGTTACTATGTAAAGGGAAAAAAAGGGACAGACTCCCAAACAACATTTTTTGAAAACCCAAATTTTTATGCAGTCACTATGGGCCAAAGTAGTTTTGCCCGGGTCTATCGTTTTTGTCCATTGGGCCAGTAGTTGGGGGAAAATAAAGCAATAAAAAAACACAAAATTTCTGTTTTTTTGCGCCTGGGTTTTATTTCACCGCGTAGTGTTTTAAATTTTTTGACGTTTACACTTTCCAAAAAATTTCTCAAACATGCAGGGTTGGTGTAGCACAGTCGTACTGTTCCCAAATGCTACAGGAATTTTTTTGCGTTTTAGGAGGAGGAAAAAAAAAACACGACTTTCCCGTTTTCCCCGGGGCACAAATCAAAATGCCCTGAAAAAGCTGATTAGGGAGGTAGCCCGGTTTCAAGGGAAAAATGTTTTGGGCCTCCCTTTTTGAGGGCACCCAAAATCTTGTTTCCGTCGGGGCCAAAAAATTCCCGTTGGCCTTTATAGGTTCACCTGCCAAAAAAATCCAATTTGGGGAAATTTGGGGGTGGGGCTTACAGCCCGGCCCCCCCCGGGAAAACCCGACCCTCGTACACCAGGAAGTGCACAACCTTTCAAAAACCTGCATCATCTGCGGGGAAACCCCTCGTCACACTAAATTTCTTTCCCCCAGGGAGGGGGGTGTGGGGTGGGGTGTTTTGGGGGGAAAAGGGGGCCTCCGGGCCCCCCTCCCCCCCAAACTGCCCCTGGCCTCCTGCGACACTTAACCAAAAACTGGGGCACCGGGTATTAAGGGACCCCTAGTTTTGTTTTGGGAAAGCCAAAAGCCTTTCAGTTAAGTCCCCTTAAAATTTAAAAATTTTTGGTAAAAATTGCAACTCCAGGTAATTGATTCCTTGTAAAAACAACGTGGTGCTTATATACTGTCCCCCCTCGCTTTAAAGCAGCGTTTTTCAACCCTGTTCGCGGCACACCAGTGTTTCCGCGGGGATGTTTCCTTGGGGTGCCGTGGGAAAAAAATTGAAAATTCAAAAAAATTAAACCCGGGCCGGCGGGGGGGCCCACAAACTTTGGGGGGCGTTTTTAAATTTGGGGTTTCCCAAAGGGGCCGCTTGGCCCCCTCCCCCCCCAAAGGCCCGCGCCACCGCCGCGACTCGGTCGTTCCCCCTCCCCTCCCCCTTTTTTTCCTGGACCACCCCCAAACCCCCTTTTCCCGGGGTACCAATGGACTGAGCCGCCCGACAGCCCGCCTGCCAACACGGGCCGGGGGGGGGAAACCCCAGCCGAACAAACCCAGGTGGGGGGGAAGGGGGGAGGGGCGCCAGCTGCCCCCTGAGCACCGCCGGGGAGGGGTTTCGAGGGGGGAGGGGTTGGGGGGAGGCCTCCGCCGGGGCCCGGGCTGGGGGCGGGGGCTGGGGGGGGCGGGGGGGGGTTTTGGCCGTGGACGGCCCGGACGGCTTGGGCCCTTTTGGGTCCCGGGGGGGGAAGAGCCCCTCTTGAGGGGCCCCCGATGGGTTTCTTGAAAATCTTGCCCCCTTTTTTTCTGTCTTGGGTCACCCTCTTTCTCTTCTGTCTTTTCTTTCTTCCCCCCCCCACCCCTCTCTTTCCATTCGTTTCCCTTTTCCCCCCTTTTAGGGAACGTGGGTCATTTTTTAGCCCCGCATATGTGTTTCTTGCAAACCTGCCTACTGTAATTTAAAAATGTTTAAAACCCCCCGAGACTTTCCTTTAAGTGGGATGGGGGGGTATACAAGCAGAACACTTTCTGCCTTCTTTCCTTAAGCCTTCCTTCTCCTTCCCCCCCTCCTGTGCTGGACTTGCTGAAGGAAACTGCCTTTTGGGCCCCAGTTGGAGAGCAAGATGGGTTTTGGGTTCTTATTTGTGTTTAGGGAGTCGTGCCCTTTCAGGTCTCCCCTGGACACAGAAGTCCATGCAGGGGGAAAATGTCTTTAAAAAAAACAACACGGTAAGTGGGGGAAAAAAAGGGGGGCCCAGAGAGCGGGCTGCCTCAAACTGTGGCCCCTCGGGGCCTTTCTTCCCCTACACCACAATGGCGAACCCTTTTTGAAAATGATATAGGATTTGGGGTTAAATTTTTTTTAAAAAATTTTTTTTAAAGGTTGGGGGCCTCTTTATTTTTTTTTTATGAAACAAAAAGTTTCCTTTGCCCAAAAAAGGTTTTAAAAAAACTGGCTTAAAGGGACCTCTGGGCAGTTTACAAATTTAAATTTAAAAGGCTTTAAAAATTTCCTCCTTTCCCCTTGCTGGCTGGGTGCACACGTCACCCCTTTAAGGATGGAAGGTGGGTTGGCTACCTGGGGTTGAAACCCTTGGTTTGTGAGCGAGTTTTTGGCTGGAATCCTGCAGTTTCACCACTGCGCCATGAGGCTTTCCCTTTTTAGAAGGAAACGGGGGCCCCTTTACTGAGGGAAAAAATTTTTGCTCATGACCTGGGGTTTTAAAAAAACCCCCCGGGGGGAGTCAGTTATGGTTTTTACTCAGCCCTTTCCTCCTTCCGAGGTCAGTTAAAAATTTAGTACCCAGCTTCCTTGGGGGGGGGGGGGCAATGTGCAAGCCTGCATATTTCTGTAATTAAAAATTTTTAAAACCAGAAAACTCCTTTTAAGTGGTATTTTTTTTTTGCTTTGCTTCAGTTTAATCGAAAAAACCCGGTCCCCCCTGCCCCGCCCGTTAAATCAAATGTTTGTCACTTCCCCCTCAGCCCCCTCTTTGTCCATAGGTTTACTTTGGGCCCTCAAAAAACATCCACTGGGACCCAAAGGGCTGGCTCCCCTTGGGAAATTTGGTTTCAAATTTAGGTTTCCCCTTCTATCTCACCCAGCAGCTAAGAGAAGACCAAAAATAAAAACGTTTCGTACAAGGCGGCTCTTGGGTTCTCCCCCAAGTCGGTTCCCCTCTGAGGAAAAAGGTAGCAAGTGGTGGGGTACAAAAGGGTCTTTCAACCTGGACAACCCCCCTTGGGGGGAAGGGCACCTTGTTTGGGTTTAATACAGGCCTTTGGGAAGGATTTTGTTTTTTTTCATGGCAAGGGATGAGGGCCCCTCCAGAAGTCTAAAAATGTAACAAGGGAAAAAAAAACCAAGACCGAAAACCTTGGGGCCCCATCCCAAACTTTTTGCTCCAAATCAAAAGGCAAGAGGGGACTGGGGGGGGTTTCTGAAAGGAAAAACTTTGATCCCTACCAGATAAGCATCGTTTAATTTAAAAGCCCGAGGCTTCTAGGGCCTCCACCTACCCCCAAAAACCAAAAAACAAAAAAAAGAGGGAAAAGGAAGGGGGGGCAGATCATGTGTTTTTTGTTTCTTTAGACGTTCAAAGGGGGTACCAGTTGTGGGCAATGAATAGTTAGCGTTTTTAAAAAACTGTGTGTGTTTGTGTGGGGGGGGGGGTTTAAGCCTGCTTTCCAATCCGTGTCAAAACGGCGATTTTGGCGATAAAAATAGTCCCGTTTTTTAAGACAGAAAGAAGGGAGGAGAAAAAAAAGGGGGGATTTATAGAGATAGGGCTAAATCAACAAAAAAGGGGGAACCGGGGCCCTTAAAATTTTGGGAAAAGGGGAAAAGGGGGGCCCGGGCTTTCTGAAAAACCATTCTTCCTAGGTTGCCCCCAGGCTGGAAGGGAGCTTTTGGGAACCCATGACAAAGAAGCGTGAAAAGGCCCTTTAAAGGGAAAGGGGGGGGGGAAAAAAAAACCGGCCCGCTGCAAGGAGGAAAGGGGGGGGTTCAAATTTCCTTCACAAATCGGGGAGGAAAGGGTCCACGTGCATAGGGAAAGGGAGGGACCGTCATGGAGGAAAAGGGGGGGGGGGGGGGGAAGTGGGCCCAACCCCGGGGGATCCCCCCCTCCCTCTTGGGATGGAAAAAGGCCGGGGGGGAAAACCCAAAGGGGAGCGCGGGGGCGGGGACTGGGTGGCCTTTCCCCCCCGTGGGCAAAAACCAATCCTTTCATTAGGGGAGCCAGTCTACGAGCGGCGGGGGAGGGATCGTTCTTGCTTTGAGACCAAAAAACATAAAGCAGACGTTTTAGCAGGAGCGCACAAAAGGGGAAAACAATACCTGCATTCGTTGTACCAAATTTGGTGCAAACCCCCCTTGTCCCTTTAGTCGAGTGTTTTTTTAAAACCCTTTTTCCCGGACTTGGGGGGACGAATTTATATCCAAAAATAGGCAAATGTGAACAAGGGCGTTAGGAGACACACCCCAAAAAATGTTTCACATGTAAAAGGGATGGGAAAAATTTTTTTTTTAAAAATTTTAAAAAAAACGGGCACTCTTCGATAGTGTTGCCCTGCTAGTTTTTCAAGTTTCCTTGACCAAAGATTTTAGAATACCCCTTTAACCCCCACACACACACACCCAAAACACCACCCCACACACACACACAAAATTTCAAATCTTCAGGGTGTTTTAAAGGGGTGATCCACTTTACTAGGGATAAGGTTCTCAAAAATGATATTTCAAACATAACAAAACAAAAATTTATCAAACCCCCACTAGATGATTCATCAAGCCAATTATCAGATGTGTGGTACGGGGAGAAACTGAGGGCCCTTTCCATCTTTTTCCAGGGTGCATCCCTTAATACTCCCCCGACCCAATAAAAATCCCGATTTCATTCTGCAGCCCCTTCAGGGGCATCTTCCAAAGGGAAACAGGGCTTAAATTTTCTTTCTCTGCGGCTTTCAAGGGGAAAAGGCCAGACCCATCATGAAAACCCCACACCCCAAAACGCCCTTTCCGTTAATTTCTTGAATTTTAGCTTTTGTTCCATGTACGACAGTTTTAAGAGGCGGGGGAGTTTATGCACTTTTTCAATCCACCAGCCTTTAACTTGATATATGTCTTAATTTTTTTTTAATATTATAACAATGCTTGCTTTTTTAGTTTTTTTTAAAAATTTAAAAAGGTTAGTTTTTAAAAGGGATAAAATGCCCCTTTAGGGGAAAAAGGGGGTCTAGTATTCCCAAAAAAAGGGAAATTCAAAACAACTAGAAATTTTTCCCTCGACTTGGAGGGAAAAAAAGGAAAATTTACCATCCCCTGTCGCTGTCTTCTGCCTAAATGGGAGGGGGGTATCCAAATTTGGGCATTTCAAACATACCGGGGGAAGGGGGTTGGGGGGGGGAAAGGAAAAAACAGGGCCCCGGTTTTTACCGTTTACTCTTCCCACTTGCAAACCGGGTGGAAAATAGTTCTTTTTTTCATCTGGGGAAGCGTGCATTTATCACTGTTGATTAAAAGGCAAAAAAGAAGAAAGAAATAGGGCATGGTTTTTTTTTGGGGAAAAAAAAAGCGAAAGAAAATTCCCTTTTTTTTTTTTTTTTTTGGGGGGCAAAGCTCTGTTTTACTGGGTTGGGAAGGCCCCGGTCTCAGTAGGTGGGATACAATGCCCCTTTCTTATGCGGGTTTACCAAAGGGCAACGTTCCTGCTTTACCCCTCCCCTTTTCCAAACCCCCTGGCCAAAATATCAGGCATGGGCCAAAACCCGGGCCCCCCATGTTTTTGGGAAGCAACTCCCACATCCTTTCCCCCTGGCGTCTAAGCTTAAGAATTCTGGGAGTTGTGGCCCAAAAACATAAAGGGGGCCCAAAACTTTAATCCGCGGCAGGCAGTGCCATCGGTCCCCAGGAAAAGGGCCCGCAATTTCCCAAAAAGGAAAAGAAATGGGGGGGGTTTGGGGGGATGGTGGTTGTAGGAAAAAAAAAATGGAAGGAAGGAAGGAAGGGGAAAGGGAAAGGAAAAAAGGTTTTGTTCTTTTCCCTAGCTTTACTTCAAATTCCCCAAAATGTGAATGGGCCCTTAAAACCCGGGAAACCCAAAAGTCTTCCAAATTTTACTGCTTTCCTTTCCCGTCTAACAGGAAAGGCTTAGCATGCCCCAGTTCTGCCCCCGAAAAATTTAGGGATGGAATTTGTTCTATCCCCCTTTTTTTAATTTTTAAAAAAAATTAATTTCAATGGGTTTCGATTCAGGGGATTTTTTTTCATAGAGTTTGCTATGGTTTATGATCTTCTTACCCCTAAGGAAACACCCGGGGATTTCCCAAATTCCCCTTTTGCCCCCTACGTCGGTGGAGATCAAGAATCTCACGTCACCTTTCCCAAAAAAAAGAGAAATCCCCTTTAAACAACGTGTGATGTAATTTATGTTTGAGTAACCATTCAAATGCAAAAACATCATCCCTCCCCCTACCTTCAGGGGGACCTAGTGATTCCCCCCCTCCCGCCTTTCCCTCAGGGCCACACTGCGCCTGGGGCCAAAACTGGGTGGCAAGGTTTTTCCCTGGAGTTTTGGGGTTTGGGGGGCGAAACCCCGGGGGGGCCCGGTTCCCCCCCGGGGCTCCCGCTTTTACAGTCCCGTGTGTGAAGCCTCTCCCGGGGAATTTTTCCCGTCTACAGGGTGGATTGGGGGATTTTTCAGAAACTAATCCTATTTGGGGTGGCAAAATTGGGGGGATCTGCAGGGACCCAAATTTTCCACCCTTATCCCACCCCCCGGGTAAGGGCTGTTAAAAAAACCCCAAAACAAATGGGAAAATGGGGCAGGTTTCCCAAAAAAAGCTGTCTGGGGGGGGAAAACCCAAAAAGCACTGCTTCTGATGCTTATTTATGTTTATTTATTTATAATTTTTATATCGTGGTCCCTTTCCCCAGGGAAATCCCGGGGGGGGTGTACAACAATCACATAAAAAAAAAAAAAAAAAAAACCCCCCCCCCCACCAATTAAAAAAATGCTTGGCAAGATGCTGGAACAAAGCAAAAACCAAAAAAAAAAAAAAACCAAAAACCCCAAAAAAAACCCCCCCCCAAAAAACTTAATAGTCGCCCCAAGGGTTTTCAGAAAAGCGGGCCTTAAGCGCTTTTTTCCCGGCAGTTTGTTCCAAAGGGAAGGGGGGGCCACGAGAAGGCCCCGGGGTTTTTCCGCTTTGCTTTTTTTATTTTTTAAAAAACCCCATCCCATGGAAAGGGGGGGAGGAAAAAATGGGGAAAACCCTTGGACCCAAACGACGAAAGAAAGGGACGAAGAGGAAGGCCAAAAATCTTGGTTTTAAAACTACAAAAAAACTAGCGGAAAGTTGGGTTGTTTAAACAGAAATGAATTTCCCTACACTTCCAAAATGGATGCCAATTTTCAAAGCCGGGAGGAAATGCCCCGGTGAGTTAAAATACCAAGACCAAAACCAACCATTCCAATTTAGAAGGAAAGGGAATAACCCCAGGCAAAGTTTTTTCCCTTTGGTTTACGAGCACAGCATGACTTACAGGCCAAAGAAACCCCAAAATTTTGGCCCCCTCCTGCTCAATTAATAAAGCTTCTTTTGGGGCCACCTAAAATGGTTCCCGTTTCCCCGGATTTCCCTTAAAGCGGGGCCAAAGTTCTGTTTCCTCTCCGGGAGGCTTCCCGTTTTCCCCTGAAGGGGAAAAACCGGGAAAGGGGAACTGGTTTTCCTTTCTTTCTGGACCCGAAAAAACGAAACAAAAAAAATATTTTGAGCCCCCCACGAGGGCCCCCAGTCCTCAACTTTTGGGGTTGTCGTTTATCAAAAGTCAAGATTTCATTTAAAAACAGCGTGACAAAAGCAGCCAGGTGCAAGGGGGAACAGGGGGAATGGGGGTTCCCGCATCTCCTTTTGAGCCCGAGGGGAAAAACATGGGGATTGGGGGGGGCGGGGGGGGGGGGGGGGGGGGCAGTTTTAAACATGGGGCTGAGCCCGGGTTACAAAGAAACTTCTGGGTAGACGTTTCAGGGGGAAAGGGGAAAAAAGAATTTTTCGCACAAGATTATTTTCTGAGAGGGGGGTTTCCCCATATCCCCCCTTTTCTCAGGGGCGAGAACCCGAGCACTTATGCCCCTTTTAGCACTTAAAAAAAAGGCGCCATCTGTACACAGTTGGGAAAACAGAGGAAATCCCCCAAAAGGGAAAAAAATCCCTTGAAGAAGAACCGCCACCTGAGGTCACAATTTCCCCAAAGGGAAAAAAAAGAAGAGCAAAATGATTATTTTCTTGGGTGGCGAAGAGAGAGGCGCCCCTAAACCCCCTCCTTGCTGCATGAAAATATTGTTCCATGTTATTTACAATCGATCTTAGTTCTGCAGAAGTGGGTGGCTTGGGCCCTTTTGTGTTCCTTAATTTCACGAAAAAGTGTATTTCCTTTTAAGATCTTAATAGCTTCTGGGCCCCATCTCTAAAGGAAAAAGGGGCAAATTCATAAATTTAATTTCATTTGAAGAGAGTGCAAAAAAATTCAATTTGGGAAAAACAATTGGAGAGAATGAAATTTAAAAAAAACACCAATTTTTTTTTGGGGGTTTTTTGCATGTACATTTTTGGGACAGTTTTTTTCTTCTTCCAGAATTTAAAATCCCAAAGAGGGTTTTGCTGGGTTTTGCTCCCAAACCCCTTAAAAAAAAGCTGCTAAAGGGAAAAAAAGAAAAACCCTTTTGCTTTGGGGGAAATCCTTATGGGTTTTAGGAGGGAGGGGGAAAAGGGGCCCCCTTTAAAGGGCCCCCAACAGTCAATTTAAACGAAGGGGTGAATAAACCCAAAGTTTTTTTGAAAAATTTATATAAAAATGATTTTGCTTTCTTTGGGACAACCCTCTTCTTCTTTGCTAAGCTTTTTGCTTTGAACACAAACATTTGGAATATTATTTACTTTATATTATAAAACACTATTTACCTGCAGTATTAGCACCAGGCCTTGTATTGTCTTTTGCGTGCACCTCATCAGTCTGCAAGGTCAATGGTGAACATTATGAAAGAGATCAAATTCATCCATGTAGTAAAAGATACAAAAGAGCGGGGGGGGGGGGGATCAGGAGAACAGAAAACAAAAAATTTATCCCATGTTATAGGACTTCAATGCAGCTTGTATTTCTTTCTTTCAAACTGTAACTGCATATATATTGTATAATGTGTAACAAATATTTATTGCTTTGTCTATGTTTAATTTTTGAAAAAACTACCCAAAATGACCTTCGGTGCGGTATACAAATCCAAATCAATAAAAAAAATAACTAACTGTTTCTCTGCATTCTCAATTAAGACTTGCCAAGTGGACCCTCCTTTCTTTCCTTCCTGCTTCCCAAAACTGAATCACAACTTAAAAATATCTGCGGGCTGCCTTCCTGACCTTCCCTCTTACTAACCCCCCGAGACTCCAGGAGCTGGTGAAGAGAAACTGCAACCCCACATAGAAGTTGATGATCTGATGGCAGAAACCCTATCTTCAGACGGGAAGTCATCCGCAGAGGAGGCCCCATTGGAATAACTACTGACCTATAAGGAGCTGAAGCCACCAAAATCCACTCACTCAGGGGGACTGATTTCTAGTCAACCTGTTTCGTTACACAAAAGGATTTCACCCAAAAAATTCAAGCACTTAAACGTTAGATAGATGGGTGGGATGTAGATTGTGGATAATGAAAGGTGATAAGAAGAAGTCCTGCCCCAACTGCTGTTTTGGACACAGCTTCTTTATGGCTGCTGTTTGTGACAATGGGTTGCTTGTGGCTGCCCGAATTATTTTAATTTTTTTCCTTTCCAACCGTTGATAACTGAAAACAGTGGTATAGGGGATCCCACTGTATAGACAGAGATATATAGATATTTGTAGATGTGCTGATGTTTCACTGTGTTCTTTTTCGTTCTCTCAACCCATATTGTTAACCACCCCGAGTTCCCTGGGAAGACAAGGGGGTATAAAAATAAATAAAACAATAAAAAAAATAAATCAAATAAATAAATACTTACCCGATGTGATTTTTTTCCCAGCCTTTCCCAAAACTGTCATTCTTTGGGGTTGAACAGGAACGACCACGTGATTTCAACCGTTTTGGAAAGGAATCTTCTCCTTTCAAATTTCCCCCCAAGTGGGGAAGTGCATGATCTTTTCGGACAATTTTTCACGTCAAAGAATGCAGAGTCGCAGAACACCAATGACCTAACAACCACACAGAAAACAAAACCCCGAATAATATATCTCAACTGACGTAAAAAGTGCAAGAAAGAAGTCCCCACCACCAAACCCAAACCCCCGGGTTTAAAAGCAGGTCGGTCTTAAAACCCTCATGGATCCCCCTCCAGCCACCGTGGAGGCAAGAGCAGAACACCACTTATTCAGCCCCTTTCGCCCCCTGAACTAGTATCGAAAACCAAGCCGAGTTCCAACCTTTAAGCCAAAGAGAAGAGGGCTTAATTTGGGTCATTTGGCAGAGCAAACTCCCCACAGGCCGGGTAGGGCTGGCCAAGCGAGGGGGTAAATGGCCGAAGGTGGGGATAGGAAGCTTTTGGAAACAAAAAAAAAAAATCTGTCGGAAGCAGGCTTAGAAGCAGGAATTGTGGTGGGGGCAAAC
>JAWVWN010006235.1:0-12874 GCA_037367305.1 Phrynocephalus vlangalii | reverse complement strand
TTTCCCAAAAACAAAGTATCCATAATCAGCCTTCCCAATGCCTCACTATAGTTTTTTTTAAAACCACAGATATTTTGCATGGTTACTAACTGAGATGGATTGAGGGAAGGTATGGGACATGAAATCCTACTGATGCTATTGGACTACATCCCCTACACCAGTTGTGGCGAACCTCTGGCACTCCAGATGTTTTGGACTACAACTCCCAGAATTCCGAGCCTAGGCTGTCAATGGCAAAGGACTGAGGGAGTTGTGGTCCAAAGCATCTGGAGTGCCGAAGGTTTGTCACCAGTGCCCTACACGCTGGTCAGGACTAATGGGAGCTCCAATTCAACAACATCTGGAGCGCTACAAGTTTCTAAATTGAGAAAGAGACAACAATTAGATAAATTCCTGTTGGACATATCTACTATATGAATTCTTCCACAAAAGCCATAGACCCTCCATGTTTACTGGAAATATGCACCTCTGATTGTGCTGTAGGACAATGGTTCTCAACCATAGGTAGCCCAGGTGTTCTTGGACTGCAACTCCGAGAAGCTTTCACCACTAGCTGTGCTGGCTAGGATTTCTGGAGTTGCAGTCCAAAAACATCTGTGGACCCAAGGTTGGGAACTACCGCTTTAGGAGAAAGAGGAGATGTTGACATCATTTATACTGAGTTCTCCAAGCATAAGCGTAGCCCCATTGGAATTCCTTCCAGCAGTTTTCATAATTTCTTTACAAATTCACCTGATATTATGTCATTTCATTAATTACTGAATTCAACCCATTTTAAACTTAAGTCTTAAGCTCGCTTGTAAAATCTGTATCTCAACAGAGGCAGGCTGCAGCATGAAACAATGTGATGCATGTTTATCTGGAAATGAAATGCCTTTGTGTTTATGTTACTTTGAACAAAGTGAAATGTACCTCTAAGGAACAATGTATGGAGTGAGAACTTCACCCAGCACAGCTCTATACGTGCTTACTTAGGATTTATTTGTTCACAGGATTTTGAACCTGCTCTGCCAGCCACAGAGTTTTCATAGCAGAGTAAGTTAGGATATTTTTGCTTCCTAAGGAAAAGGGGCAAGATGGCACCTGCCTTCAGTTCATGTATAGAGAAGTCAGCCAGGACTGGTGGTGGCTCACACGATAAGTTCTTCCACTAAACCCAAGGCGCAAGAGTAATGAATTGGGTGTCTCTTTTTGGCACATACAGCTCCACTCAACAAGACCAGGGACCTCAGAAAGAAGTCACTCCTCAGCATCTTTAATTGAAGTGGTTGCTTCACTCTTATGCCTAACAGTAGGGCTGGCCTGATTTTAAAAAACAGTAATAATAGAGAGAGAAAGGGGGGAAAGCACACTTGAATAAAAGCAGACAACTAAGTAGCTAGTATATGAAAGATTAGAAAGACTGCTTAAAAAAACCCATAACAGTTCAAAAGTCAGGACAAGTAAAATGGTTTTTAAGGAACACTTGGAAAGCTGAAAGGCAAGCCTGCTAAGGACAAGATCCATGGTTGGGATGCATGCCTAAAAAGACATTTTACACCTCTCCACTAGTTCAATATTTGTGTGTAGTGGGACAGGCTCTAGTAAAGTCCTTAATAATTGGGTAGGCTATGGTTGGGAGGAGTGTTTTTTAAAATAGCCTAATCGCTAGCAGCTGAAACCTTTAAAAAGTAAAGATACTGGGACTAAGCACCAACTTACTGGTATACTGTATATAGTACATGAACTGTATCATCTGGGTGGATGGAGGGAGAGTGCACAAGTTTTCCCCTCCTGCCTCTGCTAGATCTACCAGTAGATTTTTAGCTTTCTTATCTGAAGTTACTTCTGTTTCTTTCCTGCTTTCTGGCTGTGTGTGGCTAGATTGATAAATTACGTAGGAATTTTTGCAGGATTGTGAAATTCAGATTTACATTATTTTCAGTTGGCTACAGGATGCACGTATCAGTGCAAATCAGCCCATAGCACCCCCGATGTCTGATTTTTTCCTCTGCCACTGGGGCTTCTTTTTTCTTCTTTTTATTTTTTTCTTCTTTTTTGCAGTACTTGCATAGGTTCAGGTAGTTCATTTGTGCTGATGCAGAACCAGTAGTGTTTTAGTTCCTCTCCCAAACTCCACATAACTATTATTTTTAATAGTCCTAGTTCAGGAAGTGCCGTTTGAAAACTCATAATCCAACACAATACCTTTGGGGAAAAAGGGAAAATTATTTTATAAACATTTTCAAAATGCTGGAATAAAGCGGCTACTCAGACACAAATACACTCTGAGAGAGAGGTGGAGGAAATTGTCAATCATCCTTTATTTGAAGCTTGCTAAGGCAGCTTCTGATGTAGGGACCAGATTTCCTGGAGGCATGGCTACAGCAGGAGTTGCCCTAACAAGCTGCAAATGAGGGCTAATTGGCAATTTCCTCCACTTTCTCTCCTGTCTAGTCAGCTAAAGCAAATTCAGCTGAGGGAAACCGTACTTCCCAGGTGCAAATTCACATTGGATCAGTACAGAGATGCCCCACTTTATTGTCACATCCTTAGAGAAGCAACAGATTACAGGTCTTTGTGCATAGAAGCCAGCACTGGGGGCTTCAAATGCAAGTCTATAATTCCTTCACTACCTATAAATGAAGTAGCCTAGATCCCTAAGCACATCCGATATCGCCTGATTTCGGAAGCTAAGCAGGGTCGGCCCTGGTTAGTACTTGGATGGGAGACCACCAGGGAATACCAGGTGCTGTAGGCACCTGGAGTAGGAACTGGCAAACCAACTTCAGTATCCCTGCCAAGAAAACTCCATGGACATGGGGTCACGAAGAGTCAGTCATGACTGTAACGACACAACACACACACCTATAAATGAACTACTATAAACCAAAACAATAAACATAAGCTTTTCTCCTTTTCCCTAATGATTCCCAGAATAATTATTTCTTAGTACTCACAAGCTCTGCACTAGGCTAATACACTCTGTGATTAAGTAGCAAATAATCCAAACTCCTCAACAAAACCACAGTCTTGATTTGGGCCTGGAGATGGAGACAAACCAATCTCCATATGCCTGGACCCAATTAGTAACCTAGCTCCCATAGTTTCTAGTAAGCCTGACCTTATTCCAAATTGTCATTAAGAACAGCTTGCCATGTTTTTTTTTGTTTGTTTACAGTCCCATCAATGCACAGCAGTATTCTGGGCAGTGTACATATAAAACCGTAAAATGGTAGAATCCAACCAACTGAAAACCAGGCAGCAGCTAGTAAAAACAAGCCGGCATTGACACCTGATGGCATAACCCAGTGATGGCAAAACTTTTAGAGACCTAATGCCCAAACTGCTATTCAAAACCCACTAATTTTTTTCTGCAAAGTGTCAATACAGCAATTTAACTTGAATACAGGTGACTGTGAAGGGGCCATGTCAGGTGCCCACAAAACGGGCTATGAGTGCCAGCTTTGGTACCTGTGCCATAGATTCACCAACACTGGTATAGCCTATCTGAACAGAGCCACAATCACTTTTGTCTGGAGTGACACCCTCACACAACCTTACAGGCTGGGCCAAACTATCCCTGTTTAGCAGAGGTCTTTTTCTGGCCCCTGAAATCATGTTGAATCAACACGACTTGATTGGCGGTTACTTAACGTCCATTTTGTCTCTGTTAGTGTTGCACTTAGGAGCGGTACAAAAAAATGTTACTTCACATCCATCACGCAACTACTGAAATTTGTCTCAACCACGCCCTAAGCGCAACAATACTGTACCTGGTGCTGGGGTAGGGTTTTCCCTTGTCACTCTTTGTTCCCGCTTTCTGTTCCAAGACAAGACACCGTGTAGTAATGACTGTCACACAACAAAACATTCATTTCTCTCAGAAATCTGTCCATTTTTTTGGTTTGACTTTTCAGAAGTGAAATAGCAGAGGGAATTTAAGCCCCCCCCCCCCAAAAAAAGGAAAAATAAAGCTAGACAAATTCAGTGTTTGTCACGGTACAAGACTGTGAGGTAACACTTGTCACAAGACAAGTTTTCACGACCATGGGAACACTGTAACAGGGACAAAACCCCGTGATCGCGACCAACGCTGTCATGACACAACACTAGTCACAGAACAAAGAAGGATGTGAATTGAAACTCAGCCAGCCACCAGGAAGGAGCACAGGTGAACTCCAGCCAGTCCAACCATTGGGTAGCATGAGAAAGTTGCCTCTAAAGAGGGAGAACAGTGTGCCAGACAGTCTGCCTATTGCTTTCTAGCACTGTGGAGAAAGCTGAAGAAAAGACTGAACAGCCATCTTCGCCTTCTTTTCCCTATGAAGCACAGCAATGGACCATCTTACTTGCTTTTTGCCTTAGGTCTGGAAGTTGAGTCATGGCAACTGGACTTTTTCTTGAGAGAATGAAACATTTCGCTGCTCATCCAAACAGCTTCATCAGTGGATGTGATGAGCAATGATAACGTTTCAAACTCTCAACAAAAAGTAGCCCTGTGGCCTTGGCCCAACTTCCAGACCTAAGGCAGAAAGCAAGATGGCCCAGTCACCTGGCTCAGTCACCTGGATGACTGAGAAACTTCACAGACATTTTTGCCTTATGCAAGGAACAGTCTTGGGCTGCAGGTTGGGAGCCACTGTTTGTAGTACGATTTGGGAAGCTAAGCAGGGTTGGGCCGGGTTAGTATTTGGATGGCGACCACCAGGGAATACCAGGTGCTGTAGGTGCCTGGAGAAGGAACTGGCAAGCCACTCCAGTACTCCTGCCAAGAAAATCCATGGACATGGAGTCACTGAAGAGTGGGTTTCCAAGACGGGAACTTACAACACACATGGCTTAGGGTGAGGGTTGAAATTTCTTACTGCCAGGGAAAGGTGCCTGATGGGGTTTTTCGACTGCAGGTACTGAATGAAGGATCCATCGGTGCCCCACCTTGCAGCCTGGGTCTCTTTCCTCGGCAATGTCATGGAAGGGTTGTGGCTGGTAAAGCCCCTGCTCTGAAAACAACCGGGGCCCTGAGTTTGGGACGGGTTTCAGGAAAGGGGGCCCGGGCCTCCTCCGCGCGCTCTCCTCGCCTTGCATGCACCGGGGGGGCGCTCGTCAGTAGAGGGGAACCCCCCACCACCACCACAACCCGGAATCCAGGCCCGGGGTTTTCCAAGTGGCTCTGGACCCGTAGGCAGCATGCTGTGAGAATGAGGCTGAGAGGGGCTCCTTAAACAAAAAACCTCACACAGGGCTCAGCTTACCCTCCCCCTGCTGCTTAAGATCCCCTTTTAAAAAAATAGAAAGAAAGAAAGAAAAAGAAAGAAAGAAAGAGGAAAGGACCAACAACTTAAAACTTTTCCAGCAAAAACACCCTCCTTTTTAGCGATTGGAATAACAAGGCGGCGGAGGAGGAAGGGGTGGGTGTGGGCGAAAAGAGAAAGAAAGTTTGTGGGAGAAAAACAACTTTTCCTCCATCCCGTTCCCTCCTGACAAGTCTGAGCGGCCCCGAGCAAAAGCCTCCTTCCAAAGACAGCAGCGCAGACGGAGCGGTGATTGGCTCCATGTGCAAAAGCTCAAGAAAGCATCGGGAAAAGTTTTGAAAGAAAATCAAAACTTCCTGCTTCAAGGGGGTTTCCCGGCTTGCAGACGGGAGAAGCGCATATTATAACGCGTGCTGCGTAGATGTGCGTGGGGCCAAACGGGCAACCCCCAAGTCGCCTCTTTTTAAAACCTCCCCCTTTAAACAGCTTTTGAGAAAATATTATCGCGCTTTGGATTTTTATTTCGTGTTGTTTATTTTTGCATTTTTTTAAAAAACAAAAAACTAAAGGAGGAGGAAAAGAGGGGAAGGAGTGAGATCAAGATGTGGAAAATTTGGGGAATTTGGGAAAGGCTTAGAGCGATCCTTGTTGACTGCTGGTAGGGGGTTTTTTTTTTAAAAAACTTTTTTGTTTGTTTTGTTTTTTTGGGGGGCCTGAAGGCCTTCCCCCCCTTTGGATTTTTGCTCTTTGGATGAGAAGCTCCAGAAAAGTTGGAATTTCGGAACCGGGACCAGATCACAGGACGTCTCCCCCTCCCGCATTAAGAAGGCGAGGATTTTTGCCCATTAATGACTCTTCAGCGATTCCGCCTCAGGCTTTAAAAGGTATGCTGTTCATTCCGCTTTTTGTTTTCAAAATCCAGTGGTTGGTTCTCCCCCACCCCCCCCTCCATCGGTCTCTTCCACTTAAAGATGATATCGGAGACGCACGTTTGACAACCTGAAGCGTTTTCGGCTAGCAAAAAAACCAACAACAACCGGGGCTGGGGAGCAGGTGGAGGGGGGCGTAAAGAGAGGTGCCCCCCGTTTCTTTTTGATTTGCCAAAGGGGGTGGAGATAGATTTCAGGGATTTTTTTATCTTTCCTCAAAAGAACTTTAGAAGGCGTGTCTGCAGGAAGAAGCTTGTGCGAACTCACATTCTCCAAATGCCCTCAAGAGAAAGGGCAAAAAAATTCCTTACTTGCAGTCACTTTTCCACAGTTTGTAAAGTTGTGGAATCTGCGTGGGGGGGGGACGTTCCCAGGACCAAGAGAAAACAAAAATTATCCGGTGGTTCCTCTCCCACCCACCCTGCATCTTTTTTTCTGTCACGTTTTAACCAAACAACAGAGAGAGAGAGAGAGAGAGACCCACTGCGTCTAACTTGTGCCTCCAAACTCCTGGAACCGGTTCAGGTCCAATTAAAACTAGGGTGGGAACAGCAATAAAACTCACTGCCAATTGCTTTACAAAAAAAAATTGACAGATTGTTCGAGAGAGAGAAGGCGCGCATGAAGCTTGTAGGGAAAACCCCCTTTTCCCTTTAAAAGTTTCCATACTGTAATAAGTCCTTGCTTTCCACACCTCAGCGGTTTTGGTGGAGGTAGCAGACTCAGGCTGTCGGTGATTCTGATGCTAAGACAGCATTTCTTTCTGCTTAATAATATTAATAATAAAAATGGGAATAAGAATGGATGTTACAGATGTTTAACTTAAATTATTAGTATCACCTCACATTTCATCAGAAGCAAATGTAAAAGAGAGATACCGCCTTGTGAGCAACAATTGCTGTTCTTATTTTCCAAATTTGCGTTTGTTCAAAACCCAAAAAATTTGAGAATGAATAGAAACCCAAACCCTTTTTCAACCTCCAGACAAAAGGACTCTAGAATCTGCCAGACTGCCCTTGAAGCTATTTTCAGGTGAGCCCTAGTCCGTATTGGCACTTTGATGGTTGAGTTAATATGGTCTGCGATGTTGGCAGTGGTTTTTTTTATAGAGCCCTCTTCTCTTTCGTCTAGCGTTAAACAGCATCACACAGGAGCAGAAACTAGGACCAATGGGATATTTATCAGTGATGTCCACTCCTTTGGGGGAATTAAAAACGGTGAAAACCCCCTTGAGCTTTCATACTTCCCGTAAAAAGAGCAGAGTTTGGCCACCAACCAGTTCCCAAAATTGATGGGCACTTCTGAAGCATGTTGTGAAGACGCTTAAAAGATTTTAACATGTTAGTGTAGATGTGCCAGTATGAAAGTCAAGGGTTTACACCAGTATAATCCCCAATGGATGGACATCACTGATAAATTCCATTGGTCTAGTCTAATAGGCACATCTAAATAATATTGTTGAATTCATGAGATGGGGGAAAGCCTAGGGTCATTCCCCAGTATTGAGGATCGATTTTATTGTTACCCGTAATAGTTGGGGTGGAGGAATCCAGCCCTCTTTTACCTCCCTGAAAGGGTAAAAAAAATTTAGGTTGGGAAAGAAAAAGAAACCCCCAAAGGGGTGGGGGGGGGGACACGGAATCCCCAAGTGTGGACTCAACACTAACTTTCAGTGAATGGCCGAGAAAAAAAGAGAAACATGACAAACTTGGAAAAATAATTAAGAATCCATTTCCCTTGTCTGCCGAAATCTGCCCCTGGAATGACCTGCGTGGACTTGTTGAAATGCTAAAGGGGATTTTGGTTGCTGGGTTTTCCTCTTACTTTGCAGCTCAGATTAAGAACAATCTGCTGTGGGTGATGGATGAGTGAGGGGAAGTAAAAGAAGTAAAAGAGAATTGGGGTGGGGGTCGAGGTCCTCTCTGAACAATCGAAAGAGTATTGTGGAAGTTGTTTCCTACTTGGGGGGTGGGTGAAATCCGCACTCTTTCCACCCCGGGGGCTTTGTAACAGAGTTTGCTGGCTTCGAGGTTTGGACACCAGGGAGAGAAACTGAGATCAGAGTGAATTTGCTGCTTGCAAATTGTTTGGTGAAGGCTTGGGCGAACATCTGGTTGAGGAGGAGGAGGTCTTTGATGTTGCTGTTCTGTGCTCCTTGGATCTAATTGTACTCCAGAGGAAAATCTCTGCTTCCCCGTGGCAGCGGTGTGGACAACAAGCAACCACAGGCCCGGTCTGGGTTGTGTGAATGAGCTTGATGCAAACCGTCGTGCTTTCATCCGGTTTTCCTCAACTCGAGTTAAGGAGCGCCCCTCCTAGTTCCCCTTGTGTAGGAAAGGAGCAATAAGGTTGAGTATTTCATCTTCATTTTGTATGCTGTTCTAGGCAGCTTCTAGAAGGTTCTGCCAATCTACTTCTTCAGAAAGATCTTTTTTTCAGAAGACCCTCCTCCTCCTCATGATAGCTTCTTGTCATCTCAGTGGGTACCTTTCCATGAAGAGGTGCAGAATTATTACTGTGTTGAGTTCAACTGACTTTCCACGAGGATATTCTGTTTTGTTTTTGATTTTTTTTTGTTTCTTTCTCTGAATACAGTCAGAAGAATTGGGATTCCCCCCCCCCCCCTCGTAAAGTTGGCCATCCCAGAGGTGGGAAAAAAGGTGGGGAGAAAAACATTTCATATTATTATTGGCATCTCAGTTGACCCAGACAGTTTCCACAGAGCCACTCAAGGCAAGAGTTTACTGAGACCAGAAATTATATGTTTGCAAACAGTACCAGTAGCTTACTAGATGGAGGAGCCCTCCCAATCGTCCCATTCTTCAGAGAAGAAAGACAAAATTGGGAATACATTGGGCAAATATCATTAAAGTACATTATGATAGATGCCACCCTTTATCACTGTGGGAATTTAGCATCCGAAGTATTTGCACGGAAACTTTACTTGCCTTATTAAAATAAAATCTATGTTGGAAAGTAAGGCAATGCCGGTGAGATGTAAGGTTAGGACGTCTGCCTTTTCACTTGTGAATATCATCCCTGTTGCATGCTATTTTTTGTTAGTGGGGAAAAAGAACTGCGGGCTGGCTGGCTTATGAAAATCAAGTACTGTAAACCTAATATGCTGTGTACATTTTGGCCTCTGTTTCTGCTTCTCCTGCTCGGCCTTTTTACTATAATCCACCTGATGACATCATAGGGCTGATGGATCCGTCAAAACCATGGTGGCGTCCAGAACTTTATTACTGAAATATGATATCATCCCTCTGTTCCTAATCTCCAAATTAAAGACCTTCTGGCCCTACATCCACTTATCTATAACGACGAAAAAAATTTCAAGTGCATAGCCACGCCTTTGGTGTGCTGCATGTCTAGTAGTTTACAAAGGAGGTAGCGTAAGATGTTCAAACATAGGTCACATAGAGGTTTGTAAAATTCTGATCGTTTCGCACTGAATTCTGAGGTTGCCACTGCCAGAATATTTTGTTTTCTTATCTTTTTGCAGTTCAAATTTAGATAGTAAAAGATAATTTGGTATAGTTTCATCATTTGCGTCCCTTTCTTGATTAGCATCAGAGCCTTGCACAATTTGAAATTATGGATGTAGAAAATTAGAAGAATTAAAACAGACTGTTAAGTAGCTCCGTGGTTTAGGTGGCTGGCTCTGGAGCCTAAGATTAGACTTCAGTTCCCGATTGATGGGGTCCCGTCCAATACAATGATAAATGATAAAAAGCTGATAAAAGCAAATTAAAATGTTAAAAAAAATTGATTACTTTTGACCAGAAGTCCCGGGTGCTTCAATACATTTTCTTTCCATTGCTTGGTCTTCTTTTGGTGCAACATAATTGCATGCATATGAGTGCTCCCTTCATTTGCTGAGTTTCCCCACAGTCCACAGAAAATTTATCCTTTATCCAAGTAGCCCCATTTGCTTGATTATTCTTTGTTCTTCTAACTTGGCTTTAAAGTCTATTAAGTGACATCCAGATAGTCCAATTAGAGTCTTGTCCTGATGAGACACTCTTGAGCATTCATCCATTTGGCAAGTTGTATTGTTTTTATTCCCTATAGATACTGCTTATTCTGGTTTAATATTGAGAGCTTGAGGTATGTGCAGAAAAAAATTCCTCAATTGCATCCGTTGTCTCAGGCATTGGTGTCTATGAAGTGGGTAGACTTGGTGCGGCATTAGCTTCTTTCATTTGTTTGCTAGCATCTCTCGATGTACTTCTGGAACGGTAATTTCAACCAAATAATAGGCATTTATTTATTTATTTATTTATTTATTTATTTATTTATTTAACATATACTGCCCACTACCCAAAGGTGTCTAGGCAGCTTACATTTCAAAATTAAAACGAACAATTCAAAGCAATTAAAACATTAAAATACTTGTACAAAACAATACAATAATACAATGCAATACAATTACAATACACTAAAATTGCCACCAGGACCCACAATCTGTGTTGTATCAATTAAAGAAGTTCTGCAACAGGAAGGCTTTTGCCTGGCGCCGAAATGTCATCAATGTCGGCGCCAGGCAGATCTCACTCAGGAGGGTATTGCATAGCCTGGGGGGCAGCTGCCAAAAAGGCCCTATATCCACAGGCCATCCCTCTCACCTCCTTGAGGGATGGTTCATCCAAAAGTCTCCCCCCCCCCTTTTTAGATCTTAACTGCTGGGTAGGTTCATATGGAAGGAGGCGGTCCTTAAGGTAACCAGGGCCTAAACCATTAAGGGCTTTTATATCTTAAAACAAGCATTTTGAATTGGGCTAGCTGGTAAAGAATTGGCGTGATGTGATCCCTGGCAGCCCCACCACTCACCAGCTGCGCCACATGATTCTGGACCAGTTGCAATTGCCGGACCATCTTCAAAGGTTGCACCAGGTACAGCACATTGCAGTAATCAATATGGGATGTTACCAGAGCATTTTGTTTTAGGCAGCCAGTATTATTCTTCATGATTCATTAAGAGTTGCATTTGTTTGGCATGTGTTGATTTATACCACATAGCACTCACATATTCTACAGGTGGGTAGCATAGGGACAATGCTACTGTTCTTACTGTTTGTGGTTGTGTGCCCTAGTCTGACTGAGCCAGGTTCCTGTTTGTTATTTTTTTGCAGCAACTTTCTGTTTGGTGTTTAGAAATTTTTTTTTAGGTCAGGGTTCCATTCAGAATGATGCCCAAATAAGTTCGGGTCGGGCAGTGTTCCAAAATTTTGCCTTCACAGCGAACTCAGAACTTCTTCTCCACTCCTCTGTTCTGCACTAGCTGGTTTGGTTTTTTTTAAAGGGGTTGATTTCAGCTGGTTGCTTTTATAATATAAAATATCTTCTGATACGGAGGCGAGCATCTAACTTGATGTTCTCAAGTTTTTCCCCTGGACTGTCAAGGCCAGATCATCAGCATGGGATGACCCTTGCAGTATGGGAATGTTGGTTGATAATTTGTGTTAATGTTAAAAAAGTAATAGTGACAGGACACTACCCTATGGGATTTCTCCAGTGAGAATACCTCCCTTGAATTTCAACAAACAATACAGTATTTATTTTAATTAAAAATTTTATACCGCCCATCTTCCAATCTGGAACTCTGGTGAAGCAAATGTTAGCTGTCATTTCTGTTGGTAAATTAGCCTTTATACGAAGGTAAAGCTTTCTGAGCAGCAATTGAATTTGGATAGTACAGTATCACATATGGTTATAAAGTCAACAAATGCTGCTCCAATTATTTCATGTCTTTCCAAACCTCTTCTAGATGCGGGTTAGATTTGCGCCATATAGCTCTTCCCAGGTCTGTTTTGGAATTTGAAGAGTTCCATTTTAGGGGCTAGATGGTTTAATATGATTCATTCAAACCGGTTCTATAAGTGGCGTAGTAGGGAGATTGGCCTGTATCTTTTGGAATCTGAAAACTTGCCTGGTTTCGGGATAGCAATTATTTTAATCTGCCATACTGTTGGAATTTGTTTGCTTGTCTAGCAGCTATTGAAGAGTTGAAGGACGCATTCCTTTATGCTGTGCCCAAAATGTTTCACTTGCGTGATTCAGGTATCACCAAACCCCCCTTCTTTGCCTTCCTATAGCTTTTGACACCTTCCTCTCATTCTGCCAATATGAAGGCAGTAGAAAGTTACAGTAATTGGATTCACTCTGAATTTCTCTTTGATTTTATTATTTTTATTATGTGTTGGTTGGTCTTCTCTGTTAGGAGCAGTTGGTGTGCTATTTAAATACTATTTAAATTGTATTATTATTATTTTTGGATTGTTGTTCAGTCTTTTATTAGTCTCTAGAGATGTAAAATTTCTGGGAACTTTGGAAAAATGGGGGGCTTCCCTCCCCATTTTTCCATTTTCCCCATACAATGGTACCTTGTATAAAGGAATTAATTCGTTCCAAATGAAATTATGTTAAGCAAATTTTCCTTTATGCAAATTTCTCATAAGAATGCATTGAAAACAGAGTAATCCCTAATTGCGACCGTTTTTATGTTGTATGGATTTGCCCCATAGGTGATTCGGTTAAGCAATTTCCCCCCTATCTTCAGAATTTTTTATGTTGTACAGATTTTATGTTATACAAACTGTTTGTATTACGAGGGTCCATTGTATTTTGATTTTCCCATGGCTTCAAAGTTTCCTGAAATTTCACACCTCTAGTAGTCTCCAAACTTTCTGGCTGCTTCTTGCCATGTCC
>JAWVWN010006233.1:0-28946 GCA_037367305.1 Phrynocephalus vlangalii | reverse complement strand
ATATCAACTCCTACTCTTTCTTCCACAGGACAACTTTTTAAAAGTTTGAAACTCATAGCAAACAGGATACAGCAATGAATCCAAAGATTGCTAGTCTTTATTTCTCTATAAAATATATTTCCCCACCAGAATGATGGGACTGAAGAGTAGGGAGGAGGGTGCAAATAGTCACAACTGTAAAGCTTCAGTAAGCTGGACGGAACCTATACTATAACTATAGTGCTTAATCATGTTTATGTCTGTGCTAACTGATCTTAATTAGCATATGCAAATTTAATCCAAAAACTAGCCTCCTTTGTGGTGATCTTTTTCACAAGTCCTTCTCTCTCTGACCCTAAGGGGGAAAAGGGTGGTTTGTGGTGTTCTATGGCTTTAGTATGCCTTCCCGGGGAACATAAGTTGGCATCCTTGCTTCTGGCTGACCACGTGTAGGACTCTATTGCAAGTCAGACCATTCAGACTGAAAAAATAAAGAACAACTGAAGTAAAAGAACATTTCACCATGATCTCCTATTATGAAACAATGGCTTTGTTAAGAGCTGCTATGAGAAAACAGAGTTTATCTTTACATCAAGGATTTGGCAGTACATATGCACTATATTTTGCTGGCATGTTAAGCTGCCAACATTTGATTAGGAAAGCTACAAAAATTATTCAGGGGAGGGAAAAATAACACTTCTTTAAAACAACAAACATGTTTCAGCTCTTTGCATATTGCTGCAGGTTAGTTGTATTTTTAACCTAATTCAGTTCTGAAACCAAAATATCAAAGAGACAAGGCAATCTTTTCTTATTAAACTCCTGTTTTCCAAGATGCTATCTGGAAGTTTGCATGCTCAGTGACATATATAATGAAGGTAAGAGAGTTTGTTCAAAGTAGTTTTTTCACAGCTGTTTTCATTTTTACAAAATGGAAAATGAACAAGCATGGTCTATAAATATTATTTAGACACACAATCTACAAAGAGCTCAATGCCATACGGTGGTATTATTTCTGCATACATAGAGTACATCGCCTAAATATGAGAGAGTTAGATTTTATTGGACGTTTGAAGATTGTTCCTTCCTTTCTCTTGAACATAGAAAGAAAGAAGCTTCAACTTTAGTTTCTATCTCAGGATTCTTAAGCCAAACAAGAAGAAGCTGATGGTGACAATAAAGAAGCAATATTAAAAAGTCCACATTTTGTGCAAAATTTGATCAATTGTTTTCATGTTTTAAACATAGATGTGGATTGCATTAATACTGCTGGGATTCACAATAGGCTGCTTTTTGTTTGAAACATTTGTAATATAACCAGCATTGCTTCTTGCTTTTTACACTTTCTATATTGTGAGCTTCTGGTCACAAAATTGCATTGCAGTGTATCAGGTCATTTCTTTCATCAACAAAATAAGAGTTTTGTTAAATTGAAGGCATTTGGATAAGCAAGTTTCAGTTATCACCAGACAAGAAAACAAAATCGGCCTCTCACTGTGGTATATGGATAAAAGTACTATGAGATCTAGGGATGACTGGGATGTGTAATTTGTTTTGTTTCTTGGTTCCTTGGGTCTTTCCTTGCATTTTTATTTCAAATCCCAGAATTCTCCAATAAACTTCATATACTGAGTTAGGGCCTGTACACACATTCACACCTCTCCTCAATGTGACTTGTCTAGGCCAAAAGCCCCTGATTTGTCAGCAACGGGGGAGGGGGGTTGGTGCAGAAGGCCCATCCATTTCATTTGAAGATTGGGATATAAAATTTGGAAAAGTCCGCTGAGTGTAGCCAATTGGAATCAAATAAAAGGAAAGAGATTACCCCAGTGTTGCAGTCGTGCTGAAGATCCATTTGCCTCTTCTTGGTTCGTAGTAGGGACGGCTCATTCCTGGTATCTCAGTATTTCCAATTGGAAATTGAATTGTGTACATGAGAACCATGACATGTCTTTGGAAGGACGGGAACAATTAAAACACCTCCCTCCCTTCAATTGGGATGCGCCTAAGAACAGCCAAGCTCCGTGCCTCAAGTAAACTGCCTGGCTTTTCCCCATCTTGCCATGGACTCTACATCTAAGAAATAACTCTTGGAAAATCCATATTTTGCCGTGTTATTACTATTGGTTACCTCTGAGGAAGAGGGTTATGCCCCCCAAAATATTAGCAATGTTTTGTTATTTTTATAGTAGCCTAAAGGTATCACTGTTCCACTTTTGTATATCTATAGGAGTGCTACAAGTATGTTACTGAGCTGAGAATTTTGCTGGGTTGGAAGTTTCTTGTTGTTAACAACCTGACTTCAGATCTGTTTGGAAAGAAACCTTGCTGGCTGGGTGCTGTAAAGGAAATTTGTCTTCCCATGGAAGGAGCTGAGGCGTCCTTGGATATCACTCTACTTACCCCAATGCTGCAATCAATTCAAAACAAACTGCTCCCTTCTATCACTCCATTCAGTGAACTTAAAGAAACAGAAGGCTATGGGGACTCATTGGCCTTATCCCAACGACTATTTAAAACACCAGATAACAGCATTTCATCTCATGGCGATACACTCAAGGCAACTACAGACCCTGAGGAGAAGGAGAGTACTGTTAAGAAACCGCTGAAACAGGTCAAGATCACTGACTTTGTCAAATTGGGGGATTGCACTATCCATAAGACTGACCTCACAGAGACGGACCCCTCACAGCCACTAGGGAATCCTACAATTGATCTACCGAATAGTGCTGTAGTTGATCCTCAGACTCTGGACACTAGCTATCTGTCTAGCAATCTGGATGTTGATTTTGGTCGGCTGGGCTTTATGGATTTTCACTCCTCTCCAGTCACCTTGCCTCATAGAAATGTCCCTCCGGTTAAGAGGTGGAGCCAGTGGAATCCAGTTAAAGGCTACTCCTTGATGGGAACTACTGAGCCTAAGGACAGTCAGCTTGTGCAAGAGAATGACAGTCTCAAGTCCGCCAATGATTCAAACAACAACGCTCCTACAGAAGGTGATTGCTGCATTCATAATCAGGCTCACCTAGCTCACCTAGCAGAAATCAGAGACTTTCTATTTGATATTAAAGAGCTCATGATTGTCTTAGTAGGCCACCTGACGAAGACTGAACAGCAGAGAAAAGACGACAGTAGCACACAAAGGTCTAATAATGTTAACTACTAAAATCTGACCCCAAATACAATAGACAGAATTGCTGGTCTTTCTCTGGAGGAACTTTTACTTTGTGTGGACCCAAAGAACATAGCACAGCAAAGCTTTATCCCTCCAAATGTCTCTAAGGCTCAAGAAGAGGCAGTCATCCAGACTCCCTCAGTTGCCAAAGAAGTCCTACTGAGCCCCAACTGGAACATCCACAATTTCAGCTGTGAAAAGGAGTAATAAACTTCCACTAAAGGTGCACCACCAAGCCATAAGATGGGGAAAAGGAAAAGTAAGGGCAAGACTGGTAAGAGGAAGGTGGCTAGCTACCCTCAGAGCAAGGAAGAAAGTATGAACTTTAGACCACTTTTCAAATTATTGGAGGAGGATAGACCCAATAATACCAGAAAAACTAGAGATGCTACTAGGAGTACTTTACAGCTGGGCATGGAGGCAAAAAGGCCACCAAAGAGGGAAACTGAACCTGAGACCTGTAAAGCTGCAAAATTGCCCCCAGATATGACCCATCTACAGAAGCAGATTACCTCTAATTCAGATGGAGCGGATATTTGTATGGCAGAGCTCCATCAAGTGAAGAGGACATTTTCAACCAAAACGAATGGGAGAATTGAAATGGAAGCAAGCAGCCAACCACTTGGCAATAGGATTTATCCAATTCCAGTCATAATTGGAAACAGGAAAGGATACTCGAGGCTTGGGAGGTGGAGAGCAAATGGGAGGAAAGCAATACATAAGAAAGCTGACACTAATCTCTGACCAAATGAGAGAAATTCTCCTGTACTAAATGGGTCCTCACAGATTTCCTGGCATGGACAGACCCAGAGTGGGTTACTAGAAGGTGTAAGTCACAATTGACATGGGGACAAAATACTGTTCAATCTTATAGTAGCCATGGAGTGGATTGTGAACCTCTGTTACTAAGGATGTAAGGGGAAGGAACATTGTGACCTCACAATCCACCAGCTCCCAAGGGAACTCAATTAAAATTATCTCCTGGAATATTGCAGGATGGGGATCCAAATTGGTAGAAGGGAAGATGGCGTCCGGAGTCAAGCTCCCTTAGTGAGCTCCTCTGGTGCTTAAGTTGTTAACTGTTCTTTTTAACTATTTTAACTGTTTTTAACTGTTTTACTTCAATCAATATGATCCTAATTGAAGTCCTGCTTATCCTGAATTTTGCACTTTTGAATTTTACTCATTAATGAGTGGGTGTAAGTAATACACTCGTAAATAATACAACCTTGCCGAGCTCTTTCGCTGAGGAAGCTGTGACCATACAGGGAAATGCCGGCTGGACTAATGCGCACCGATACAGGCAAGACAACCTTTTTTAATAATAATCTCCAACTCCCAACAAGGCTCTGTTATCGTCCCTCAGATGTTTAGGAGGCTTACTTGGGAGTATTTTGTAATCATCTAGGAGTATCCTGGAGGAGGTTCCCTCATGATTAAGATTCTGTGACTTTAACAGTGAATTGGGTCAATGGGGCCGTGGCAAGCGTTCAAGAGCTACTGATGAGGGCAGCTCCCCCCAAGATCCAAACAACCCAAGATAGATTCCTTTTCCCCAACTGATCATAACATGAAGGAGGGAAAACAGTTTTCATCTCCTTGACGCTTTGACGACTGGAACTCATGAGAGGAAACATCTCCCGGGGGCCCTTTCGGAGGGAGAAAGCGAGGTGGAGAAAGGACAGGGGGATATCAGGAAGTTTCCCTTTCAGATGCTTTGACACTGCCTCCGTTCTCTTCTAAACAAGATTCTTTAAAGCAAAATGCACAACAATATGGAGCAGTGTCTGACCAAATACATTTAATAATCAGGACCTTTTGCTGCATTTTCAAGAACATAAAAGAAATGTCATTGTATTTGGATAAGCTTTCGCAAGTCCTTTCAGCCCGTCTCCCTGCTTTGACTGACCTGCCTGTTCTGCACCAAAACTCCACCCAATCTATAGAGGATTTAAAGCAACATCAAATCCAGGAACCCTGCTCCAGCAGCTCGGAAAGCGCTAGCAGTAAGCAACCTGAAACACAAAGGTCCTCACAATCCTTGATCCTCCAGCCCAATAAAATATGTCTGACTGTTCGCTACCGATGGGCCAAAAAGCTTAAATGGAATAACCTGAAGATGGCCAAAGGGTATCTACGTGACCTGTTACAAATTCCACTTTCTCAGGTTGACCTTATATCCGTGGATTCTTTAAATGATGAGGCTTGGCCAAAGAAATTCCTGCTCTCATTTGAGTCACCCAGACTATCCCGGTCTTGTGATCAGATGGAAAGACTCAATGGCACTCTGGGACATCTTCTTACAAGAGTCTTCAGGGACAGCAATGTCAAACCTCTTTTAGTTAAAACTTCAGTTAATAAGGACAATTCGCCGACTGTGTCTGCTCCTAATATAAAGCCAAAACTGCTCAACTGGGAACCTTTCCCGATCCCCACAACCCTAAGAGTCCTTTCCCCGGAGACTGTGGGAAATGATCCAACAGTAAATGGATGGGACAGCGCCAAAGAGAAGAATCTCATTATCTCTTATGGTAAACTCCCTCCCGAGGAACAACAGGCCATTCTTGAAAGACTTGGACCGTTATTTCACGTACCTGCTCGTGCTGCGGTTAGACATGCTCCGCTCTGACTTCGGATCCTGTCACATGACCTGACACCGGTGCCGCCCCCCTTTCTCGTGCACTCACGTACATGTTGGGTGAATCCTAATCCATTCAAACCTCACGTCCTTGATGCGCTTCCAAAATAATTTTTATTTGCTTTTTACTACAACCATATTCGGCGCTTGTGCATTGCTTATAGGTATTTCGACTCGTCGACAGTTTTCCGCAAAGTTCGAGACTTGCTTTTATTTTCTTCCTTTTCCAGTTCCTGTCCTAATATTGCATGGAGAACTCCATAGGCTTTTTTCCCATTGCTGCCACTTCCCCCTTCTGACACAAGGTGGCCTCAAGTTCCATTTTTCTATGTCAAAATCCTTGGTCCTCCAGGGTACCCATAAAGTTTTTTCTGTACTGTTCCCATTGATGAATACCATTTCCGTCGGAGTGTTCCATTAGCGCCATGCCACCCCTGCGGATCCGTGGTTCTAGGAAATCGGTCCTATTTAAGCAGTCTATTCTTGCCTCTGTTCTTGAAAATGTAAACATCATTCTTAACTGCATTTCGGCTCTGCAGGTACGCCGTGCTGAGGAAGATTCTGATAGCGGCTCAAGTGAGTTCCTGGACTGCACCAGCACACTTATCCAGACTGTTTTTTGGACTGTTGCGGAGTGGAAACTCACTGCACCTAGGCAAAAAATATGTTGGTGCTACCCTGGCCGCTCTGAATGGTTCCACGATACTGTGCTTCAGTACTGGGATGATAGTCAGTGGATTGAGAACTTTAGAATGACCCATCAGACGCTTTTTGAAATCGCTGATGTGTTTAGACCATATCTTATGCGTAAGGACACCGTCATGCGCTCGGCAATCCCAGTGGAAGAACGAGTGGCCATCGGAGTTTACTTTCTTGCAAGTCGATCCTGTTACCGCACCATTGCACATGTTTTTCAAAAGGGGACCTCAACAGTCGCAACAGTCGTGGTAGAGGTGTGCCTGGCAATAGAACATACGCTTCTGCGGGAGGAGGTTAGAGTGGTCGACTTCAACAAGGTTTGTGACCAATTTTATATAGTTGCTTTACTGTAGGAACAACATTTAACGGTCCTTTCGATGCCCCTAATTCTTCTCCCCTCCCCATGTGTTACAGATGCTACTATCGACAAGAAAACTCGGTTTCCCGCACTGTATTGGAGCGGTGGATGGATCACATGTCCCAATTTCCCCTCCCAAAAAGGACGTTTTGGCATATTATAACAGGAAATCATTTCACTCTATCCAACTACAGGCAGCATGCGATGGCGATGGTATATTCTTCTCCATGTTTACTGGTCATTCCGGTGTCAACCATGATGCACATGTGTTTCGATCATCACTGCTGTTTAGAAAAATGGAGGAAGGTACACTGATTCCCGGTAACCCAATGTTCCAATATGGGGGTGGGTGGGGGGGTTCTATACCACCACTGATCTTGGGTGACGGTGCATACCCCCTTTGCAATTGGCTGATGAAACCCTACGCTGTCCCTAGGAATGAAAGAGAGAGGCACTACAACAAGGTATTCAACCGATCAAGAAACATTGTAGAGCGCGCATTTGGTCGCCTAAAAGCCCGTTTTCGAAGACTATCCGTACGCATGGAGGCACATATACAGAATGTAAACTCCATTATAGCTTCTGCAGTCATTCTTCACAACATTTGTGAGAAAATAAAAACACAAAATATCGGATGAGGATACAGATCCTCAAAGTACCCCTCCCACAACAGCGGTAGATGTGCCTGACCTTGAGCCTCCAAGGGTTACTAGGGAGAGAATGGAGGCAGAGGCTAATAGGTCTGCTATTGCAGTTTAAATCTTTACACACATGTAAAGTAATTGATCAATCCCTTGACGACACAATGCTTTTATTTATGCCGGCGAAGAGTACTGTCCATGTTATGTACAATAAATTTAATGCTTCACGTTACACCTTGAACCAAAGGCTCGTTTAGATTTCTTACGGAGGCTTTCCATTACACGTCCCCAGATGAAGACACTGCTTCCACTACATTTTTACCTAATACTGCATTTCTCCCGGAGAACATTCCAAATGTACAGCTGTATTGTCTTATTTTGGTTATGAAGCAGTAACTAATAAAGCACTGCACAAATTGCAAGGCATAATATTGTTTTCTGTCTCCATTACATGTCCCTCTGCTCCTACCCCTTCAACCCACCCCCATTCACTGTTGCCATCAAATGTTTTATGGCTTACTGCTTACATCCTGTTTACCAGCGGCTGGTTTCAGAAAACAAGTTCCCCCCTACACCTATTGCTGCTTTCTGGGAAAACCCTACCTTGCCTTTTAAAATGCTAATGCATGTAACTTGGGAGGACAGGAAAGGGGCTATTTTCCATCTTCAAGCCGAGCAAGAGCCGGCAGCACATTACTATACTCCCTTTTCTTTTTGAACCGTACAAATCATATATTTGACAGAGGTTATTTTGAAATGGAACACGACGACAGCTTTGATGAAAGCCAGGGCAGCAGTAAATCTGTAAAGGGGAAGAGGGGAGTTTTATGGGGAAACGCGGAAACCTCAGCGCTAATTAAAATTTGGGGTGAAGCAGAAGTAAACTTATGCGCTTTCGTCCCTGAAAAGGAACTACGAAATCTTTGAACTGATTTCTAATGAGCTATGTAAAATTGGTTTTAATCGAAGCGCAGAGGAATGCAGAACAAAAACAAAATCTTTGCGGAAACTTTATAAACAGGCCGTTCTTCACAACAACACATCTGGGTCTGGCCGATCAAAATTTATTTGGTTTGATGAGATGGCCCAGATCTTCAGGACGGACAACTCAATTCATCCCCTTCATACTACGGAGAGCGAGTCTGCAGCACATACAGGTAAGGAAGTTATTTTCTGTTATAACCTGCATTATATACGGTTTCCTGTTGTAAGCTTTATAAAAGGGGAAAGAGTGTTTTTTGTGCTCATAGACCAACCATTGATTGGGTTCCATAGAGAACTGGTGCAACAAATGGTCCTTTCATTGGGATGCTCACTGGGGGGGGGGCGATACAATAGTACTCCATCTGTTCCCAGATTTATTTAATTTGAACAACAGTTATAACTCAAAATCTGTTAGGTACATAATTAGCCGGTAAACGTGATCCGCAGTTGAAGGCATGTTAGATATACTGATTCATTTCCTACCCCCTAGTAGCCCACTTCTACCATGGGTAGTGGTGCGTGTTTCCCCAACAAGATTGAATTTCGCGGCAGTAATGAACATCTTGGGAAACAGATATAACACACGATTGCTGTTGTAAATGCTGTTTCGCCAACAGTTCTTTCCGACTCTCGTTACCATGGCAACACCCAGAGTACTTTGCTTCATGCTATTCACCCCAGCATCAGACTACCGCCCACCCCCACTTCCTTGACCAACTGCTTCATTCAGCACAGCTGGATTTTGAGGTCCAAAACCAAATATTACCTTTGTGCATGCTGCTATACAGTAATAGCTGATCTTGCTTCAATCTTATCATCTCGCATTGCGGTGTTTTTCCATCTAATTCTCCGTACTCTGTATTAGGAACAGAGTCCATGGAAGGGGCTGGAGATGTTGTGCTCACGCTGGACCTAGTCGATTCGAATGAATTCCTGCTTTCAACAGGGTCTGATGTCTCAGGAACAGGTAAGTACATCCCCCTACGTTATTCACGAATATTTGATCCTATGTCTAACTTATGATGCAGGCGCACAGATTTCGTTTTCGGTGTGATTAAATACGGAAGGCAAACTCAATCAGGACGCAACAATTTATTAACTGATGCGGTACTGATATTCCTAGGGTATTAAGAGCATCAAACGTTTTAGTGATTAAAACTATTCTACTTCTGCATACCTTATTGAGAAAACAAGACATTGTTACGCTTTCCTCTGCAATACTTTGCAAGTGACTGATACTGTCTCTAACTGTATACAAAACCACCTTCCTCCACAGTATACATTGTCCAATGACTTAAATGAACCGTCAACCTCTGGCTGCTCCACTGCGTTGAGCCCCAACAACACCACTAATGGACAGTTCGAGGATAGCAGGTAAGGCAGTTTTTAAAAAACTACTGAATATTACAGAACTTAGGGATGATACTAACTTTTTTATCTCAACACGGACACCTAAAGGTGTTAGTTACCAGGTTGTCGGCTTGCATGGGCCTCAGAGAACCTAAATAGGGAGTGTTAGAACGTTTATTCTACTTTTGCAGGGGGTATGGTCGGCTTATGGAACTCCTCCAAAAACTCCTCCCAAAGCTGCTTAAGTAACATTTCTGAAAATGGCGGTTTTGTCACTACATTTTTGGTCCTTTTATAGAAACGCTGCGTGTGGCATGAAAAAAATTGAGTGTTTCAGTTCTACTGAGCACACACTGCTTTGAACCCACATCTCTGTTACCATTAATGAGATCCCCATTGGTCACTTCTAATGAAACCTGTTAGTCAATGTATTGAGGTATGAGATCCAGATACAGGTCTTTTCAAACCCTTGCACTGAATACTTGAAATCAACCTTGGCATGAACCTTTTTTTAGGTACCCTTCATGAAGTACTCTGTTATGCACCTTTAACCTGATCACCCACTAACTGTCTGTGTAAATCTCTTTCTTAAGATCCTACAGAGACCACAAACTATGAGGCAACACTGGACCCTGCAAAAAGACTCGCCATGCTGCGAAAGAGGAAACAGAGAGCAAGCGCAGCGGCAAGATTAGATAGTACACTATCCGGGTTTGTTGGCTGGGTTCAGAGGAATACAGAAATTAGTAACAGCAAGAGGAATGACAAAGATGAGGCTGATAAATGGTTTCAAAAGCAGGTTATTTCAAATCTTAGGGTTGCATCTACCTCTTTGAAAATACTCACAGAATTTATTACCTCATCAGCAATTGGTTGGAAAGACAACTCTTCTGTGGATAATGATTCTGAGGTCATACCCAGGACAGGGAATAAAGCATTACCTTCTGCGTAATTACTCAGGGATAGTCCCACTGCAATCGGGCAATCTAACCACAGGGCAACAGTTGACGATTCTGATTCTGAATCGGTCGATAAACGCAGCAGTGGGAATGAAACTGATAGTGACTTGGATGGTAGCTGTTCACAGTCTTTACTTGAATCCGACTCTGTCGGAGGAAGTGGAAATATCAACCCTCAGCTTTTCCATAGCACACCCACGGAAGAAGAGGTGCAAATTAGGGAGAGCCAGGAAGGTAGCTTACTAGGAAGTGTGCATACACACGGGGAAGTCAGCTGTGATAATAGTACTGAACCGAATGAGTCACCATCACCTTATCTTATTGTTAAGAAGGAAAGGGAAGCAAAGACTGCAGCTTTGCTGAGGACCCCTGTGAAGCGGTTGAGAAAGAAGAGAAAAATATTTTCTCCTTAGAAAGTGCATAACTGTTAGTATTTCAAAGGTTACCAATTATCCCTGTAAATGGGCACCCATAATTAATTATTGACAATGCTATGTTTGCTATTATAGTACCTCTATGCTGTCTCTCTTTCTTTTACAACCAGAAGTAAATTGTAGTTATGTAGGAAATTTTTTAATTGAAAAATAAACGCTTCTTAAACAAACATTGGCTTCTTCTCAGCCGTGTCATAAAATTATGATAAATACAAAAATAAGTTATTGTCTTTTACAGTCACAGGAATATAAATCAATGTAAACATTCAACAGAACGGTTCCTTCAAAATACCAATGGCCAACCAGTAAAGGGGAGAATCAACATTCAAAAACGTCTGGTGATCTGCATTTTATGGTCTTTGGCGGCGACAACGGTGAGGACGAATAAGCTGATCCCTAATCTGTTGCACTTCTGCCTCTAGTGCTGCAACTGCAGAGGAATAGAAGGAACCTACAGTAAATGGGATTGAAGTCTTCCCCCAGACCATGTAGCTACTGCTGTGCCTCATTACAGTAGCCATTCCGTAGGGAATGGCCCTCTGGTTGTAGTGCTCCAGTGAACATACCTCGGTGTGTGGGGATAACATTCTGGGAACCCATCAAAGAGGTCAAGCATATTTTGAACGGGAGGTACTACAGCGTACAGCGGGGGTGTCATTTCAAAAAAGTGAACTGATTGCATGCATATCATTCCCACAGGAATGCTTAATCTGTGCTACATACCTCTCTCAGCAAGGTCCTGAATCAGAGAAATAACCTGCTCCAATTCACGACGCCGTACGGCTAATTGCATTACATCCGCCCCCGGCAAAATTTCTTCTGGAAAAGGAGAAATTTTAACCATAATTCAGAACATAGTATCAACACATAGCTCCATTTATTGCAACATCAAATAGGGTGAGTTAGAATCTCGGTCATGTTTAGCTAATTGCATCACACCCACCCCAGGCAAAATTTCTTCTGGAAAAGGGGAAATATAAACCTTCACTCAGAACATAGAATCAACACATGGCTCCCTGGGTCGTAACATCAAATAGGGTGAGTTGGAATCTTGGTAATGTTGATCACAGCACCTCACCACAAATACTTATTAGTACAATACAGTACTGATATTTAAGGTAATATCGTTTAAAACAGTTGATATTTCTGCTCAATAGTAGATGCATAATATCAACAGATTTAAATTGACAAAGCAAACATTGATTTCGTTCTGTAATGTCAAAGCAAACCTATAACATACCCCGTTCCTCCTCTTCTTGCCTTCCTCCTCCTCTCCAATTGTTTCCTCTGTGGCAGAGGGTTCACAAGGGGGGCATCAGCCCCTGGTACCACCCTGAATGGGCCATATGACGCAGGCCAACGCCCAGTGCAGGACCTGCGGCTGAGGGGAAAGTAATAATTTATAGTAAGGTTCCAATGTTGGTGATGGGGCTTCCTTTTATCTCTTAATTACTCAGTAGACTACCATATATGACAGTTCATCATGTCTAACTGGAAGTTTTAATGGTGGAACAGTGGCCACCATTGTCAGCATAGCATTTCACTAAGCAGTTATAACAGTTGGTGTTGTTCATAAAACTAATATTGTTCAGTGAATCAAACTAAAAGCAAAGCAGGACTACAGTATAACCTCTGCACGAGGAATAATTTAACAGTAAATTACTTTGTGCTTCGTTTGTATTCAAGCGTGTTTATGAATAAAGCGTCACTATTAAATGTGCGTGTTCTTGACACAATGTAAGTAAATAACTGAACTTTCATAAGCGGAACACTGAGTACAGGATGCGGTACAAGGGGGGGTTTTTACTGGTAAACTTTATGCGCGGTAAAAGTAGGCGAACTGCAACGCCCATTTTCCACATTAACTGCAGAGGCGCTCTTAAGTTAAGCACTGTTTATAATGTAAATTAATTCACATTAGGAAGAACTTTAAAGAGAAAGGAGTAGGTACCTGCCGGAAAAGCATGTCCAGGTGTCGCCTGTGGCTTGCCGCACAAGATCTTCATTTGCGGCCAAAACAGCGATTGGTGCTGCTCCGGAGGATTGGGTCCGTAATTAATCATCGCCAGATTAAACTGCTGGCGCAACCTCTTAAATTTCGATCGACATTGGGAGCTCACGCGATTGTACCCCAGAAGACGTAGTTCAAGCACGGCGTGGGCGAACGCATGTTCGTTTCTGCGCGCTCCAACCGTGAACAGAACTTGGCCAAAGTTTTGTTCAATAAAAATCTCCAGCAGGGAGTGGATTTCATGAGCAGACCAAAATCTGCCCAAGTTTTCCACCATTTTTAAGTATTCTTTTCTTTTATATAAAATAGAGGAGGGTTAGGCAGCTGTGGATATGCTCCCACGATCGATCCACAGCCCAACAAGGAGAGAAGGGTCCTGCACAGATTCCCAGGAAAAGGTCAATTGGCTGACCAATCAGAGAGCAGGGACAATAAGGTCGCTTGCAGGTGCTCAGACATCTCGTCTCTGTTTACTTCTTTCACTTCAGTTCAGTTCTACTGAAACTTTTATTCCTGTTTTTAAAATGAACTCTTCTGCAGAGCTCCCAAGGAATGTGAAGGTCTTACATTAAAACAAAGAGCTGCTGCATTTTATTCTTTTGGGAGGTGAGCTGACTTATCATTGTGTTAAAATGTAGCATAGCAGGGAGTAAAGTAAAGGATCTCTTTCAAAGGGCTTCTTTTTCTGTACATTTATCTGCAGAATGTGCAGGATCATGATTTCAAGACTTTTAAGTCATGAGCAGCAGAACAGAAAGAGCAAGCTTTTTGCAGCTTGTTGATTATTGCTATTCAAGCAAGGGGGAAAGGGAATGCAATATAAGATCTGGATTGCCCTTTCTAATGTCCTGAAGTGCTAGCCGAGGCCGAAAGTTCACTTGCAAAACAAGGTGTGAAACTTAGCTCTCAAGTACTGTTTCCAGGCAACAGACAACCTGAGCTTTCCTTAATACACCTTAAAAGGGAATCCAATACAGACAGGGTGATGAAGATTAATAAAAAATAATGTTATAGGCATTAAGTCAACATTTCTCCCCAGGTAGTCCACAGTAAGGGCATTTGTAGAGTAATCGAACCGTCGGTCGACTACTGTCAGTAATTCATGAAGCGCGCAGTTTAAAATGCCATTGCACAAGAAAGAGGCTGCTGCCATGTGTTTATTCAAGCTTCTCGGAACATGTATTGGGGGGGAGGCGATAACTGCGAGGGCTGTGTAGTGTAAACAAATCCCCAGTTGAGAAGCTTAAGGAGAGGGTGGGGGAAAGAAATGGAGTTAACTATCCTCCCCTAAGGCAAACCAAAAGCGTCCTCCCCAAGCAGTAACCTGAGCACATGCAGAGTTCTGCAAGCGAGCAGTGTACTTGCAGCAAATTAATATCGGTTTACGTAAAAACCATGCCCGGTCAATGTTTATAAACCGGACGTTCAAAATTTAGGATGAAGGCATTAATTACCGTGGCTGCATCAGATTTTTTTTACAAAATCATGGCCATTTGTCAGCGTGCGTTGAACAAGGAGGACCAGTATGATGAAGCAATAGCGGCATATCATTTTCTCAGTTCATGTGCAGAGTGCATTTTAAATGAATAAGTAATGAGAACCAGCGAAATTTCTAACACACACTCCTGACGTCCATTTACGACTAACAAACAGAATTTAACAACCTAATGGAGCAGACAAACAGAGGAAATGCTTAATTTCGGTGGTGCTGTAACGGGAGTGCTCCATGTGTTTCAAAGGATAAGCAAGGCAGGGTCGCTACTCGATTGCATCAGGTGTTACCATGACTCAGTGTTTGATACTGAAGCTGCCCAACGAAGAGTATGAAAAGCACTTTTTGGTAGTGACACTTTAATTTCTGTGCAGAGCAGATACTCATAAGCCGCATTACACATCGGAAATAATGCACGGAGTTATGGGCTTCCAAATCATATTGTTGCCAGGACCCTGCCTGTCATGGAACCCGAATGTGAAGGGTTAAATGCTGGAGAGCAGCAGGAGGAGCCTTGTAGTTCAACTCAGCAGGCAGCTGAGTCTGAGGACGCAGCTGAGGGCACATCTCCTCCTCCTATAAGGGCTAGGAGCAGGATACTGCAAAGGGAGAACTAACAGGAGAGCTAGGGAAAGGATCTTTAATGATAGGCGTAGAATTAGATCTGAAAGCCTGAGTTCTAGCAGGAGCCTTGCCAGAGATATGGGTGTGTCTCCTGTTTTAGGATAAAGCTAGCAAGTTTACCCTGAACCCTCTGTGGGAGCAACGCATCACTTACCTTGCCACCACGTTCCTGTGTGTTATCCTGACTTTGTTTCCTGACCTTGGACCGGCTTTCTGACTACGGCGTTCTCTGTTTCCTGACCTTGGACCGGCTTCCTGACTATGACGTTTCTCTGTTTCCCTTGAACTTGGCATTTGGCTCTGTAAGTTATTCTGGATTGACTCGGACTGTACTTTGTACTTTATCTGGATTACAACTAAAGTTCCTGGCAAAGAACTGAACTTGGCTTGCTGTGTGTTCTGTGTGCAGGGCTTGGCAATTGTGGCCGACATATGGATAGTACTACACAACAGCGCCGAAGGATCGCCAAATAAATTCTAAAAAGGTCTATTGAAATTGGGAGAATCAGGCGTGAAAGGGGAGAGAGGGGTGGGGGTCTCCGAACCATGAGTCATGATTTCTAAATCGCTATTACGAAACTGTGGACTGGACTGCAGAAGTAAGAGAACGGGGTGGAAAAGGATGTGTTGTCACTCATTGGTGACATGAGAGGTCCAGGTACCAGTACAGATGGAAAAACCAAAACATCGCCATCGTATGGCAGAACTAAGGGGAAACATCTTACTGGTATTTGCTGGGGACCCGCGAGGGTGCCATCTGGCGGGGAGGAACTGGGGAGAACTGGGGTAGATGGACGTAGTAGCAGCCGCAAAATTTTGAAAGGTATAGGAAGGGAATACACGGTGGGAGAACCAATAGGCGAATAGAAAAATCGATTAATCGACGTTTCTACCGGAAAAAAAGAAAAAGGAGCTCAGAAGAGGCATGAGATGTATCAGGAATCGAATCCACCGTAAACTCACGTACCGTCAATGCAGATCCAACAGCGGATTGAGAAGATTCCAGAGGTTGAGGAAGGGAATCTCTCACCCCGCTTGCTGCACAGTTTAGGGGGCGTGGTCGGAGCGACCCCGAACCCACCCCACAGGTACCTGAGGCTCCATTCTGTCGAACGGAGCCGCAGCGGAGTCGTGAAGAGTGGCGAGAGGTACGTGAAATAACCGTCTATGGATGTCAACTCTCTTTACACCAGCATACCGATAGAAGAAGCTCTATCCATCATACATGACACTTTGCAGAAAAGAACAGAACACCCCCCTCATTCTTTTTACATGATTTAGCTGAAATATCCCTTACAAAAAATTACTTCAAGTTTGACAACAAATTTTATTGGCAAGTCAAAGGGGTTGCCATGGGTTGCCCTATGGCCCCTTAAATAGCCAACTTATATAAGGAAGTTTTTGAAAGACACATTTATTTCCCTACCAATCCTTTCTCTAAACACATTGTCAATGGTTTGATACATTGATGACATTTTCATTATTTGGAGGAGGAGACAACCTTATAAAGTCCTTTTCAGAATGGATAAATTCTCTAGACATCAATCTAAAATTTGATTTAGAATACAAACATTCTGAAATCCACTTTTTTAGATCTTACAATCAAATACAATCTGGAAACGATTGAACACCTGCTTATTTTAGAAAACATATAGGCTGCAATCTTTTTTTTTCCTCAAAATTTGACAGCTCCATCCAAAAACCCTCAGAGAAAATTTACCATATGAACAATTCCTAAGAATTAAAAGAAATTGCACCAATACAGATGATTTTTTATCTGAATCTCATCTTCTAATAAAACAATTGTTAAATAGAGGCTATTCCCAATCACATCATTGAAAGAAATTTCCATAAGGCAAGCCACACGAGAAGAAAAGATTACTTTTAAGTCAACAGAGGGGATACTAATAACCGCAATTAGTTGTGTGTTGACATACAATCATATCACCAACAAACTACAAAACAGTATTAGAACACATTGGCACTTTTCTAATAACATACCTGGGTGCTCAGAAAAACCTCTAATTACTTTTAAAAAGAACAAAAAAAACCTAGTGACTTTTTAATCAGGAGTAAATTCAAAGAAAAAAAAATCAAAGGATAACATTCCCCAAAAACCATGAACCCCCACCTACTGGTCACCACCCATGTGGGTTTTGCATTTACTGTAACATACCACTAAAATGACTGATTTTACAGACATTCAACAAATTAGGAAATGCACCCTAACGCAATTCACAAACTGCAATACTCAGGGTGTTGTATATGTCATCAGCTGTCCTTGCCCTAAACTATACGTAGGAAAGACTTCTAGACCCTTAAAAAAACGAAAGGGGGAACATCTTGCAACATCAGACATAAAAGGACAGGCACTCCTTTAGTAAACCATTTTACAGAACATAAGCTTTTCAGAAAAAGATCTTAAATTTTGGGCAATAGAAGATGTAAAAGATAATGAAAAAATCCTTCTAAAAAAAGAAATAGACTGGTTTTCATTTAGGTTCAACACCTTTTATCCCCTTGGGTTTAAATGACGAAATAGACTATTTTACCATTGATATAAGTTTTGATTAAAGATGCAGCTATAGATATATTTTACTTTACATGCTACATCAGTGGGTAACCTTATAGAGCAATTTTTAAAGTCCTCAGCTGTGTAGCTAGTAACTGACGGAGAAGCAAGACATCAAGCTGTTTCGAGTTTCTTGAGCAAGGTTGGTGGTGTGTATTATAATATTGCATTTACGTAAAATCAAAGTAGTTTTTTGCCCTATTAAACAGTGGATGATGAAGTGGGGAGTACTAAGAAAGATAAGAGAATGTTTGGTAACAAGTGGAATATACAGATAAATGCCTGAAAGTTTAGTTTCAGATAAGAGGTTTGGAATAGTTGTGGTTTAAACCCCCGCACATATGCAAGCAGATGTATGTATCCTATATGTGGAAGCAGGGGGGCAAACAGTAAAAGGTTCATGTATTTGCTATCATCAACTCTCCTTTGAATTTAATACTTTTAAAGTTGTATAAAATAATGGCATGCCATGTTCTATAGGTTGTTTCGTAGATGTTGTGACTAAAGTTAGTCAGTGGTCTGGGACAGCTGGTCAGACTGCTTTTAAAGTATCCCTACAATACTTAGTGATTTTCACATAAACCATTTTTGTATGCTGTTCCAGTATTCTAAGTGTTAACTGCATTTGATATGAAATATTTTTTGTATGTTTGGAAGTAGTTGTGGAAAATTTACCCACATATATGCAAACATATGTACGTTTACCTTAATATGATAAGCAGTGGGGCAAACAGTTAAAAGGGTTTCTTGTATCTGCTATTATCACTCCTCCTTTGAAGAATACCTTTGAAGTTGTATAAAATATGTGCATGCCATGTTCTATACGGTTGTTTCCTTAGAACAGCATAATTTGTAAAAAGCCTAGAATGTTATGAGTGCAAGTCAGTCAGTGGTCTGAGACAGTGGGTCGACTGCTTTTAAAAGTATCCCTATAATACTTAGTGTCTTCCACATTGACCATCATGTATGCTGTTTCAGTATTCAAAGTGTTAATTGTGCATTTGATAAGAAATGTTTTTGTATGTTGCTCGTATTTAGTATATTCTGACCCATGTCTTTTAAATGTACCTTTTTCTACAGTGAAAAAATCCTGAAGAAGGCCCATTCTGGCCGAAACTGTAGGAAGACACTATGAGTAATTTACTAAATATCAAGCCTTACATCCGAATGAGTATCTAATTAGCACGCATGATTCAGTTACAACTGTGCTAGAGACCTACCAAAACTTTTAAACTCTTTACAGTATCATTTAAACCATGAAACCAATTATAATAGGACAAAGACTCGAAACAGCATTATTCAAAACCCATGGTTCGATGGGGAATGTAGAGAGAAGAAGCATGAGTTATTGAATAAATATAGATTTTCAAACAACAGCCCTGGAAAGAATTCCACCTAAATGGTTCACACTGAAAAGGGAATACGATCCTAAATTAAGAGATAAGGTTGAAGCCCAGAAGGAATTATGGCAACAATTAATAGCTGCAACTAGATCTAAGGATTCCTCAGCTTCTGGAAAACCGTGACAAGGGGTGTGACCCCCTACCCGGTTGTTAATGAGATATGTATCCCCGCAAAGGTCTGGGAAGCATATTTTTAGGGAATTTACTCACAGCATTCTGACTCTGCAACCAGAGTTCAAGAATTCCCTTTGGGCTTGGCAGAGTGCCCCCCGTTTCCATGCAGGAAATCATCTCGCTGATTCATCAGTTTGAAACCAGGCAAAGCCCCAGGCGCTGATTATATAAACAGCTGATTTATTGCAGGATAATTTGGAGTGGTGGACCCCAGTTTTGGGCCCTCGTTATTTACTTGGATTGACCGAAACAGAGTTATACAGAGGACTGGGGGTTTGCTATTATAATGCCAATTTTCAAAAAAAGGCTGTAAACTGGATCCAAGAAACTACCGTCCAATAAGTCTACTAGCATTATTAGCAAGCTATATGAAAGGGGCACCTGTTGGGGAAGCTTCGGGATTGGTTAAACGATGAAAATATTCTTGCTGAAGAAGAAGCTGGGTTCAGATTTGGTAGGGCCACTATAGATCAGGCACTCATTCTAACACCATCTAGCAAATAAATATTCTACTCCAAAACGGGTTTCCTTGTATGTGGCATTCATACATTTTAAATCTGCTTTTCGATCTGATACCCAGAGAAAATTGTGGGCCAAATTCGAGACCACAAATATTGACAAAAAGACTTCTGCTAATGAAGCAACTGCATGAAAATACTTAGTCTTAGGGTAATTTGCAATAAGGCAGGAGCATTTATCCAACATAATTCCATCATTCATGGGGTCAAGCAAGGCTGCATTTTAGCTCCAACATTGTTTAATTTTTACTTTAATGATATTGTGAGAAAATTTATCGAGTGCAGACTTTCACCCCCCTACACTGGGCTCACGCCCCCTTTCAATCCTGCTTTATGCAGATGATGCAGGCTTGATGTCAATCTGTGTGTGGGATTACGGAGAATCTTGAAAGCCTTAGCCTCATACTGTACAAAGAACAGCTGACCATTAATTATGATAAGACTAAGATCTAGGTCATTAGCAGGAAACTAAAAAACATAGATGGACAATAATTGGAAATAGTTATAGAGCAAGTGTCCTGCTATAAATATCTAGGTATGATATTTTCTTCATCAGGTTATGGTTCCTCCACGTGAATCATGTAGCATTAATGACAAACATGCAGCTCTGGCTCTGAGGTTCTTTTTAACCAAGGGTGGTCAATACGTGCCACCCAGTGATTCACGTTTTTAAAGCTAAAATTATAGCCAATGCTTTTACGGAGCCCAACTGTATGCATACTCAAACATGAAGCCTTTGGAGACGGTGCGACAAAGTTTTTGAGAAGGGAATTCTTGTAACACCTTTGTGTGTCCCTTAATACAACACTCCGATTGGAGGCTGGACTAATCCCCATTAAAGCACGTGCCCTGATCCACATGTTCAGCTACTGGCTAAAAACTGTTTTTACCCATCGGCTTGGCCACCCCTAGAAATTAGGGATACATTCCAATAACTTGGAAAAGGAATCTAACTGTTAACTTACTGCAGCTGGGTTTTTCCTTAGAGGCTATTTTGGCCATGGGTTTTGGCAATGTCAAGGCTGAAATTTAAAAAGGGAGAATCTGGGTATGTAGAACCCCAGGAACATCTAGCTGCCCATGATAAAACTCAGCACAGTTGGGAAATAGTTCCTTTAGAATGGCCAACTACCTATCCAATAAAAACCATTCCCAAGTTCAGGGAGCCTTCACCTTTAGCTCGATTTAATGTTCTCCCCTCCAGATTGCTGGAAGGCAGATACCAGGGTCTTCCAGGGGGATAGCGTGTTTGCCCTTGTGGCGAGGAGACTATTGAAACTATTGATCATTTTCCTCTTGGAGTTTTCCCCTTTTTATCGGGATATCCGGAGGACTCTTCTTCAGTCTATCTTGCAGCAAACTCAGGGGAGGCCAAAGGGAGTTTTGTGTTCAAACTGCTAGCAGATAAAAAGCCAGATGGGAACGGGGGGTGGTGGCTAAATTCTGTGGCACAGAAAAGAGGCATCGTCATCCCTGCCCACTTCAGGTGGTGAGGTAAAATTTATTGGCAATGTCCATTGTGAATTATCCTTACCCCTTCTCATTGATAGGGGTTTTTGGGGGTGGTCTAGAGCATGGGCGTCCCCGGCTGGGGACAAATTCTAGACCTATTGAGTGATTACTCTGTCATTGGGCCTAATGGACTGGGAAGATTTTACTGTTCTGGCTTTTACACAAAGGGTAGCCATTGTATTATGCTTGTTCTTGTGTGCATGTTTTTATTGTTTTTAATACATTTTTATTTTGGTTTTATGTGGAAAGTATTTTGTATTTTATCTGGTCAGTGACTGAAAAAAAAGACCTATTCCTATTCCATTCCTATATCTAGAACCTGAGTACAAGAAGAAAATACATTTTTTATTTTTTTTATTTAATTTTTATTATAAAGCCAATCACCAAACCCCAGACAAAAAAAAGGGGAAAAAGAGAAGTGAGATGGTTGGGAAAAAATAAAAATGAAGAATGTGTATATTATATGTACAACTCTTAATGTTAGAGGGTTTTGGGGGGAAACAGGTGAAGTGAGTGAGAATTGGGGAAGTAAAATTCCCAAAAACGGAAGGTGTTTTTTTTTTTTTGCAAGAATAATTTAATGGGGGGGGGGGGGACGGGAGGTAAATTTTCCTGGCTTTGGGAAAGGGAAAAATTTATGGCTCCCGGAACGTCAAAAAGTAGAGGGGTGGGAATAGTATTAAATCCAAGGTGGACTTTGCTGAGAAGAAAGTGTTAAGAGATAAGAACGGAAGGTTTTTTTTGTTCAAGGTTGCTTTTGGGGGGAGAGCGGTAGCAATTAGCATCAATTTACCTCCCAACAAGCACCAGCTGGTTTTCTTTATGTGTTTACAGAAGCTTGAGAAATTCTCACCTTATACAAAAGTTGTTGGGGGAGATTTTAATGTAAAATTTGCAAGGAGGAAACAGTACCAAAAGAATAAGGTTGTGAAGTTTAAAAAACAATGTGGGAAATTGGATTATTGGAAAATATGGATGGAGTTGTTCCCTAAGAATTATTCATACTCATTTTACTCTTTGCCCCATGGGAAAATTTTCAAGATTTGGGTGGTATCTTAATATCGCAAGAGGCTAGGGAAATTGTGTGGGAAGGGATGGATATTGGAATGATTAAAATTACTGACCATGCCCCCATATCTGCTTACTCTTCAAAGTAGGGTATATTAATAGGTCTTAATCTTGGAGGTTTAAAACCCTTGGTTGGTTGCAGATGAACAGAGTAAGTTAAAAATTTAAAACAGCAGTAGAAAGGTATTTTGAGGAGAATCAAGACCCAGATAGCCCATTAACAATAAAATGGGAAGCAATGAAGGCTGTAATTAGGGAGAATGCATTCAGAGTCTGGCAATTTTAAGAAAAGAAAAGATGGGAGGATTAAGGAGTAGAAGAAGTTAGGTTATTGGAAGAAAAATTCAGGAATCTAAGCAAAAGGAGGATAAGGAAAAAATTAGACCAAAAAGAAAAGAGTTGAAAGTTTTAGATATTAATAGAACCACATTGAAGATGTGGTATAGCAAACAAAAATATTATGAATTTTGAAGGAAAAGGAAGGAAAATATTAGCAAATAAAATTAGGAATTATCAGGTGAGAAAAATATCAGGGCTATCAGAGATAATAAGGGGGAATTGGGAAACAGATCCCAAGAAGATATTGGAGACCTTCTTAGGATTTTATAATAGACTGTATTTCAAATAAAGGAATTAAGGAAGAAGAGGTTGATCAATTCTGTGAGGGATTGGAGCTCCCCAAAATAAGTGAAGAAAATAGAAGGGAACTAGATAAAGATATAACAGAGGAGGAAGTTAGGACAGCAATTGATTCTATGAATTGCAATCGGACCCGGATTGGATGGGTTTAATTGTGGTGTATTATAAGCATTTTAAAGATATTGGTGCCACATATGACTGTACTGTACCAAAGTATTTTGAATGGAGCTTCAACTCCACCTACCTGGTTGGAATCAAGGTTGGTATTGATTCCCAAAACCCGGGGGAAAAAATCAAACCCTGCCAGACTCCTATAGGCCAATATCTGTTACTAATATGGGTTATAGAATATTTGCTAAAGTTATGGCAACAAGGTTAAAAATGTATTGCACAATTAGTGGGAGAAGATCAATATGGGTTTATACCCCAGAAGTACTTAGTGGATGCAGTTAGGAAGGTAATGGGTATGGTATATTTAGCAAAAAAATAAATAAAAAAATGAGGATTTGCCTCTTACTCTCCTGTCATTGGATATTTATTAAAAGCATTTGATTCGGTGGATTGGAATTATTTGAAAAATATAATTAAAAAATAAATAAATTTGGAGTAAAATTTCAAAATATAATTGAGGCAATATATACAGAGTCCAAAGCAATGATAGGAATTGGTGGGTCAGAAAGGGGGTGTGCCTGAGTGTTAATGGTACAAAGCAAGGTTGTCCACTTTCTCCATGGCTTTTTATTTTGCATTAGAACCATTAGCAATTAAACTTAAAAAAAATAGGAGATTAAAGGATTTGAAAACCAGGGAAAGGGAAAACAGAAGGGGAGCTTCTTACAATGTATGCAGATGATATGATGGTGACAGTTAAGAACCCGGGGACTGCAATTGTGCCGTTTTAAAAGAAATTTTTCAAGGATTTGAAAAAGTAGGGTTAAAAGTTAATTTTTCTAAATCATCAATGATTGTGCTTAAATGTGAAACCTTAAAACTCAGTTAGAAGCCCCTAAATCATTGGGTATTCCCATAGCAAATAAGAAGGTAAAGTATTTAGGGTAATGATAACTAAATGGAAGAAAATATTTGAACATAATTAAAAAAATTTGGAGTGTATTATTCAATCAAAGCTGAGAACATGGGAGAAAAGGAAGGACTCAATTTAGCACAAGAATTGCTTTAGTTAAATGTTTTGCTAACCAGATTAATTTACCTTTTTTTATGTGTTGCCTTGGCACATACCCGGGAAGGATTCTGAAGGGGTGGCAAAGGTCAAGAGATAGATTTGTTTTTGCATCCAAGAAACCAAGGACAGCTGGTAGATATAGGTACCATAGGATCCAAGATGGAGGATGGGGGATTCCCAATTTGATTTTAGATTATAAAGCTTATCAGCTGAGACATCTTATGATTTGGTTGGGGGAGACAGGGGGGAAAATTTGGGATGTATAGAGCGGGAGAATTTGGAAGCAGTAGGAGGGGAAAATAAAAATCTTCGAGAGGAGGATAAAGAAAAGAAAAGAAGAAAAATTATCAACATTTACGGGTCCTCTTTTGGTATGGGAGAAGTGGGGGGGAAAGCTTTTCCCTGACCTCTCTCCACTTACAAAAATATGGTATTATGATAAATTTGCCCCATTAAGGAAGCTCATCCCAAAGGAGGTAGGGGATAAATTAAAGGAGATTTCAATCCAGAATATGGATAAAATCTGGGAAACAGAAAAAATGATGGAACAGGAAAGTGGAATTTGGAATAAGATTAATTGGTTACAAAAAAACAAAAACAAAAAAACAAATCTCCTCCTTGCTGAAGGAGAAAGAAGTTAAAAATTGTGGTAAAAGAAATATTACCCCCTTCGAGGAATTAGTGAAAGGATACAGGATATATAGGACCAAAATAGTTTCAAAATTGTATAAGGTTTTATGGGGAAATCACTAAAGGAAAGTTTAAAAGAATATTGGGAGCTAGATATTCAGGAACAAATTTTAGATGAAGATTGGGATAGAATTTTTCAACAACCGCCCTTTGTTACGACCTCTAGGATAATCCAGGAGCAGGGGTTGAAGCTGATAAAAAATGGTATTAACACCGTAAAGGGTTGTATTATATTACAAAGTTAGGACGCAAAAATTGCTGGAGGAAGTGTGGAGTAATGGGAACTACAGTCATATGTGGTGGGATTGGTCTTAGTTTTTTAATTTTTGGAGACGATTGCTAAAGAAATATCGAAAAATTTTGGGAAGGAAAGTGGAAATATTAAATTAATGGTTCCCATTAGCCTGGGTAGCACAGAGATAAAAACAAAAGAGGAATGTAAATGGGTTTAAAACCCGATGGTAATTGCAGCCAGACAGGTCATAGCGAGTAATTGGGGAAAAAGCAGAAGAGCTAGGGGTGAATCAATGGAGGAAAAAAAAATAAAATTTTTTAATTTTTTGAATACTAATATGAAGGGTACGCAGAATGAAAGGGTTTAAGGTCAATGAGAAAGGGAGGGAATGGTTTGAGAAGCTACTGAATTATATGAATATGTTTGACCCAAATTTGGGGTAATTAAAACGTTAAAAGCTAAGGGAAACTTGCGGATTGTTAATTGTTAATTTATATAGAGTTGTACATATTGTTAATTTTTGTTGATTTGGGAAATTTTTTTTATTATCAATGTATATCCAATGTATCAGATGCCTGGGGGGTCACTGTTTTTGTCAAGAAGGGAAAAATTACATAATCCTATTCTTACTTGGGCAAGCTGGGGTGGAAAGTGTGTGAACAGTTTATATATTTCACCCCACATGGCAGTTCCTAAGGTCACTAAAATGTGAACCTAATTTTCAATTTATTTATTATTATTTATTTGTTTCATTTGTTTTACTGCCATCTTCTCTTTTAGGAATCTGGGCGGTTGACAACAAGAATAAAACCAACAATAAATAGTGAATAACAATACGAGAAAAAAAGGGGGTAAAAACCCTCAGCAAGATTTCATCACGGGCAGAAAAAGAAAAAAAAAGTTAAATTAAAGGTCACCAAATGCAAGGTTTTGAGTGCCTTTTTGAAGGCAGGCAGGGACAGTGCTAGATGCAGCTCACTAAGAAGATGGTTCCATAAGTGGGGCCCACCACAGAGAAGGTGCAGTTGTGCATGAGCGACTTCCGCACACCCTGGGTGTGGCCACCCTAGGTGAGCGTGCCTGTGACATTCTAGTGGGCTGGTCTCAGTTGACCCCTGGAGATACGCTCAAACAGGGATTCAGGTCCTAAGCCATGGAGGGTTTTGAAAATCAAAAAACCCGGGCCTTGAAACCTTATCTGGAAGGCCATGGGCAGCCAATGCAGATGTGCCAGAACTGGGGTGATGTGATCGAATCTACGAGCAACCACCACAATCTGGCCGCCACTTTCTGCACCCATTGGAGTGCAGGGTCAAGGGCAACCCACGTAGAGGGTTTTCCCGTCATCAATCCTCAAGATCACGAGGGCCTGCAAACTGTCCTCGGGGAGGACTCACCAAGGTACTGGCAGATCTGGGCGATCCTGCGGAGATTGAAAAAAGTGGCCCTGGAGATGGCTATCACCGGGCTTCCAGGGAGAGGGCCAAAACGAGGCCACACCCAGTTCGGCCTGCCCGGGGGGCTGGAGGGAAGCCTCCCCAGGCTAGGGAGAGGGCCATTGTACCTGGATGAGGGCGCCCCGAAGAACAGAACCTCTGTCTTCTCCAGGTTCAGCTTTTGCTGGTTGGTCCTGGTCCATTCCAAGACCACCTCCAGGCACAGATCAAGGGAGTGTACTGCCTCCACTGCAGAAGAAGAAAATGAGAGTTAGAGCTGCATATCATCAGCATACTGATGACAGCTGGGGCACTCCACAAGGGAGCGTCCAAGGAGCCGACAAATCTCCCCCCGCTGAACCCACTGAGACCAAGGGAGGAACGGAGCCAGCAAAGTGCTGAGCCCCCGATTCCGACCTCGGCGAGCCAATCCAGCAGGTTACTGTGGTCGACAGTATCAAAGGCCCCTGACAGATAAAAGGGGGAAACCCAAATGGGAGGAAAATCCTCTGTTGGCCCTTTCCCGAGAAAAGGGCATCCTGCAGAGTGAACAGGGCAGTCTCGGTCCCCCAAAGCAGCCTGAACCCAGACTGGAAGGGATCCAGGATATGATTTTCCTTCAGGTACCACTGAAGGAAAACAACCTTGCCCGGGGAAAGGGAACGATGGCAATTGGACAATAGCTGGCCAATTCATATGATTTCAGGCCAGGCTTTTTTAGGTGGGATTTACACCGTCTCCTTCGAGCTGGAAGGGAAGATTCCTTCCCCGAAGGAGGCTGTGGCAATAGAAGAAAACCCACTCCCGGCATGTTCCCTCTGGCGGATTTAATAAGCCAAGCTGGGCAAGGGTCGAAAGGGAAAGCTGCCGGCCGGCATAGGCCATAGCCCTGGAGGCCTCCGCTGGTAACACAGGCCCAAACTCAACCAGGCAGGGGGACCAAGTGGGTGAGGCCCCCGGGATGAAAGATGAGGGATTAGCACAACGGGAGAGCAGATTGGAATGGATGGCCTCAATTTTGGATCTAAAATAGGCTGCAAATTGCTCACTAGTGAACTCACTAGGAGGAGGCCCGAGCTGAACAGGATTGGAGAGGTCTCAAACCACCTGGAACAACTCCACCTGGCGGTTTGAGGCCTTACCAATTCTCAGGGAGGCATGAGCTGTTCTAGCGCCCCTGATCGCGTAAACATAACAGCTGGTCAGCTGCTTAAGTGCAGCCCTACTCGCTGCTGTCTGATCCACTCTCCATCTGCCCTCAAGCTTCCTACATTCTTGTTTCATCGCCCACAACTCAACCACGGCGAGGAGCGGGCGCCACAATCATGAAGCGCTTGGGGGCGATTGGTCGACTGTCCGGGTGGCACCCTTGTACCACCCATCCACCAAGGCTTCAACCGGATTGTTAGCCAGACCGCCATAAGCTCCCAAGGCCTCCCTGAACGAGCAGGGTCCGGAGCCTTTGGGGTGGGCCCAAACAAGGGGCCGGTGCTCCCCCTGGGGCGGGGCAGTGATCAAACAGGGAAAAATTTTAGCAGCTGATGATCTGACCATGACATGGGTGGGTTTAAAAAATCCCCAACCCTCAGATTTGGAAAATTTATGGGCATGGAGGTAAATACCAGATCCAGGTATGGGCCCGCACTATGGGTGGGGCAAACAACATGTGAGATAGATTCTGGATTCCATGGATTCTGGAGCGACTCCTGAGAGTTCCCCCTCAGCATGCACGTGAAGTCCCCAACCACCAAAAGGCGGGGGGACCTCAACAGGGCAGCCAATATGAAACTCAGAGATCTCTGGAAAGGATTGTGCTGGGTTCGGGGGGCAGAGTACACCAGCACAATACCAAACATCTCGCTGACCCACCGATAAGTGAAAGCTTCTAACCAGGACACACCAATGTACAGATCTGTAATATAAAGAAGATTCCCTGTAAAGATGGCCACCCCACCCCCGACCCTCCGACCTGCCTGCCCACTGGACCTGGAACCCGGGAAGGGCACAACAGGGAGAGGGAAGCCCCTCCCTCTGCGCCCACCCAGGTCTCAGTGATGCATGCAAGATCGGCTCGCTCATCCACGATAGTGTCATGGATGATTGGGGTCTTATTATGAACCGACCCGGCATTAACCAGGAGACAGGCCAAAGGCAGAGGCCTGGAAGGGCTCC
>JAWVWN010006230.1:0-15818 GCA_037367305.1 Phrynocephalus vlangalii | reverse complement strand
CTAGTGTGTGAAATGAGTGCAACTGTATAATAGTTGGAGTTTAAAGAACCTGTTAATGAGAGTGAAAGAAGAGAGTGAAAAATATGGGCTGAAGCTCAACATCAAAAAACAAACTAAGATTATAGCCACCCGTCCTATCACCTCCTGGCAAATAGAAAGGGAAGAAATGGAGGCAATGACAGTTTATTTTCTTGGGCTCCTTGATCACTGCAGAAGATGGTGACTGCAGCAATGAAATTAAAAGACACCTGCTTCTTAGGAGGAAAGTGATGCTGAACCTAGGCAGCATCTTAAAGAGCATCACTTTGCCGACAAAGGTCCAGATAATCAAAGTTATGGTTTTCCCAGTAGTGATGTATGGAAGTGAGAGCTGGACTATAAAGAAGGCGGATCGCCAAAGAATCAATGCTTTTGAGCTGTGGTGCTGGAGGAGAGTCTTGAGAGTCCCCTGGGCTGCAAGGAGATCAAACATATCCATCCTGGAAGTAATCAACCCTGAATGTTTAATGGAATGCAGATTTTTGAACTGAGGCTCCAGTACTTTGGCCACCTCCTGAGGAGAGTGGAGTCCTTGGGAAAGTCCTGATGTTGGGAAAGATTGAACGCAAAAGGAAAAGGGGACAGCAGAGAATGAGATGGTTGGACGGTGTCATTGATGCAACCAACATGGATTTGACCAAACTCTGGGGGGCCTGGTGTGCTCTGGTCCATGGGGTCACAAAGAGTCGGACATGACTGAATAACAACAACAACAACAACAGAAATGTGGAGACTCAAATTCCTGTTGATTCAATGGGCCGACTCTAGCATGAGTTGCTACACTAAGCACAAGATCTCAGCCTCTATGTTTGAGGCTACAGTTTTATACACAGACAAAGTCTGTGTAACCATGTATGGTACATTCAAATAAAAGACACAATGGTAATCCTTCAGGGAAAGCTTGCCTGAAGAGAAAGGTCTTTACCTGTTTCTGGAAAGACAGTAGAGATGGGGCCATCTTGGTCTCCAGTGGGAGGGAGTTCCAGAGTCTGGGTGAAGCAGTCAAGAAGGCCCTTTTATGTGTTCCCACAAGATGTACTGGTAAGGGTGGCAGAATGGAGAGATATTGGCTATCTTCCTCCTTAACCAAGTCACAAATGATACTACCTATAGTCACTAGGTGCGGTATTAGTAGAACAAAATATGAGAGAAAAAAAGCTGGTTCCACTGGTATGGATATGCCTTCAGAGCAGCACCTTCCGCCATTGCCCAAAACTACATACCACCTGAAAAGTGGTGGAGCCCACATAGGTGACCCAAACAGAGTTGGCAGGTGCAAGACAATCAGGACAAGCGGATTGTCACCCTGTGTCCTGAAGATATGGCTGATTGGGCAAAGTGGCATTTTAGGATTCAAAAAGAGGACCCCCTCACCTGCGAAAAACACTAGGAAGAAAATCCAGAAGTTGAGTCATGGCAACTGGACTTCTTTTCTTGTGAGATCCAAATGTTTACGCTACTTATTAAGTAGCTTATCTAATCTAAGGAAAGTTGGTGTGAGGCTTCCATTTATAGTTCACCTTGGTTTCTCCTCATCCTGGTCTGAATATGCCACCCTGGTCTTAAATCATACAATCATAGAATCATAGAATCATAGAATCATAGAGTTGGAAGAGACCTCAAGGGCCATCCAGTCCAACTCCCTGCCATGCAGGAATCCCCATCACAATACCTCTGAGCTCTGACAGATGGCCATCTAGGCTCCGCTTAAAAACCTCCAAAGAAGGAAACTCCACCACCCTTTGTGGCAACATATTCCACTGCCGAACAGCTCTAACTGTCATGAAGTTCTTCCTAATGTTCAAATGGAATCTCTTTTCCTGTAGTTTGAAACCATTGCCCCGAGTCCTAGTCTCTGAAGCCATGGAAAACAAACCTGTTCCCTCTTCAATATGACATCCTTTCAAGTATTCAAACATAGCTATCATATCCCCCCTCAGCCTTCTTTTAGAGAGGCTAAACATTCCTAGTTAATTAAGCCGTTCCTCATAAGACATTTCCTCCAGACCCATCAACCATCCTGGTAGCCCTCCTCGGCACCCCGCTCGAGGTTGGCAACATCCTTTTTAAATTGATGTGCACAGAACTGGACACAGTACTACATTTGTGGTATGACATGAGAAGAATAGAGTTTAAATATCACAACCCTTGATCTAGACACTATGGTTCTGTTGATACAACCAAGAATACGAATTGGCTTTCCTGGCCCTGACTCATGTTCAATTTGTGGTCCACCAAGACTCCCAGATCCTTTCACAGGTACTATCCTCCAGCCAAGTATCCCCATCTTATATTTGTGCAATTCATTTTTTTTTACTAAATGTAGTAGCCTACATTTCTCTTGTTGAAATCCATTTCGTTTGCTTTGGCCCAGTACTCTAATCTGTCAAGGACATTTTGGATTTTCATCCTCTCCTTTAGGGAATTAGCAATCCCACCCAATTTGGTATCATCTGCAAATTTGATCAGCCTACTCTCTATTCCTTCCTTCAAGTCATTAATAAAGATATTGAATATCACTGCACCCAGAACAGAAACCCTGGGGCACCCCACTAGTCACCTCTCTCCAAGCTGAAGGACAGGCCATTTTATGGTCACCCTTTGGGTGCGATTAGTCAACCATTTACAATCCACCTAACAGTAGCAGTATCTATCCCACTTTCTATTAACTCCTTAGCAAGAATACCATGGGGAACCTTATCAAAGGCCTTACTAAAGTCCAGATAAACAATATCACAGCATTTACCCTCATCCACTAGGCCTGTAGTTCTATCAAAGAATGAGATAAAATTAGTCTGGCATGACTTGTTTTTAAGTAACACGTGTTGACTTTAGTAATGACAGCATTGTTTGTTAAATATTTGCATGACTGCCTGTTTAATAATCTTCTCTAGGATCTTTCAGGAATTGAAGTCAAGCTGACTGGGCGGGTAATTATTTGGGTCCTCTTTTTTCCCTTTTTGAAGATGGGGACAACATTAGCCTCCTCAGTCGATGGGGACTTCCCTGTTCTCCAGGACTTCTCAAATATTATTGCCAATGGTTCTGAAATTACTTCTGCCAGTTCTTTAATATCCTTGGGTGTAATTCATCTGGCCCCGGAGACTTAAATTCATTTAATGTTTCCAGGTGCTCTGTGTACCAGCTCTCTACCTATTCTATGTTGTCATTCCAATCCTACTCATGTAGTCGAGAGTTGCCCCGTGCCTGCGCGGCCGGCGGGTCACGCGCAGCCTTGGAGGCGCGGTCGGCGGGCCGAAGCCCCTCCCCCCAGGGTCCCAAAATCCCTGTTGCCAAATAACTATAAATTGGGAAAGCTCACATCAACTTTTCTTAGACTGATGAAGCTACTTGAATGAGCGAGTGAAATGTTTCAGTCTCATAAAGGAATGAAGTCTAGTTGCATGACTCAACTCCTGGATAAACTCACCTGGATGACTGAGAACTTCCACAGACTAGGAAGAAGAAGAATATGAGGCTGCAGTTTTTTGCAGTAAGAAAAGTGGCTCTCAAGTCTTGTTTTGTAAACCGCCTTAGGAGTTGTTCTTTTTGTTCTAAAATGTGGGCAGAAAATATTTAAGGAATTAAAATTGTTCCATACGCCTTATGACAGTAAGTCCGCAGTATCTGTGAGGGGTTGGTTCCACCCACCCATCACCAATATAGCATTGTGTCTAGTTCCCTCTTCTGGTCATATATGGTAATCATATTGTGGAACACATTTCTTAATGTTTTCGTTTAATATTTTAGTATTTTTATACCATAGATAAGTAAACCTGTGGATACGGATTGTGTGGGTATGAGGTTTCTACTGTATATGCTAAGTGGAACAATTTTATGTGCCAAATTATAAATGATACATTTTATTGTTGGGAATTCCCTGGAGAGGTTTTGAAGCCAAGCTGACCTTGGGTACAGGAAAAAAAAGCAGGCAGACAGAGACAAATGCCTTTCTCAGCCAGCTGAGCAGACACACAGGCAAAGATTGCTGCATTCCTCCCAGAAGGCCTTGTTTTTTTATTCATCTTATCTATGTTCATAAGCGAGATGTTGGAGAACTTACAGAAACAATGGTTTTAATAGGAGGCAAGTGCCCTTTAGCCCTTTGGCCCTGCCTCAAAGCAAAAGGTCAGGGGAAATAAAAGGTCATTTTCCTTCCAGGCATGCAATTTTGCACCAGGAGCATGTGCGCATCACTGTAGCCCCTCAAGGAAAGGTTCCCACATTGCTAAAAGTGCCCTTTAATATTAAGATGAAACAGACTATTGTACAGATGATAGTTTGGGAATAACTACTTTAAAACAACCAGGTCCTTGTAACTGATTCATTTCCATTATAGTATCACATAGTTCAACTATTTGTCATTGTTTTGACTTAGGTACCATCCCATAGTGCTAGAACACACTCTTGTGGGTTTACAGCAGGGCTCCTCAACCTAAGGCCCCGGGCCCGGATGCGGGCCCCCCAAGGTCCTGAATCCGGCCCCTGGGACCAATTGCAACCCCCCCTACCCCCTGCTTTGCAAGCAAGCCAGCCTCCACAGCTGCTTCTATTACTGAGGCAGTTCAAAGCAGTGGGCTATGTCGCTTCTCCCATCTCCCCCAATACTGCCCAGATGATCAGCATGCTGGCTAGTGGGGCTAGTGGAGCCACTTGGCCCTCCCCCCTTTTTTCCATGTCGGCCTTTTTTTAAAAAACTGTGGTCCGGCCCCAGTGGTGTCTGGGGTGTGGTGGACCGGGGCCACTGTTTGAAAACTTTGAGGACCCTGATTTACAGCATGTATGCAAAAACAACTATATAGTCCCCAGTGAGCTGGTATTCATTTTACCAAAAACTCTGGATGGGAAGCTGAGTCAGTCTTGAGCCAGCTACTGTACTGAACTCTACAGGATTGAACTCAGGGGGTAAGCAGAGGCTTGGTTGCAGTACTGCCATTTGCCCACTCAGTTATAGGTGGTTAACCATAATGGGAGCAAACTATTTTAAAGGGAGGGGTACAACTTTAATTATAGCTAGTTATTTTTTAATAGTAATTTCCCAAACTTTGGCATATATTTCAAATATTTCCTTAAAGTTCTCTTTATTTCTTAAAAATATTCTGGTGGCTTTCTGGCATCTCTGCCTCTCTAGGCAGGACAGAATTTCCAGCTGTTCTTTCTGGAGGACTCTTCTTATGTTCTTATCCTCATGCACAGGAACAGTGGCCTTCCCTTGACAAAGTCTGAGATGACAGCCCTCATAAGGATTGTTAGCCGCTCTCCTCTGAAACCACCAGCTGTGTCAGGGATGGCAATGAATGTTTCATGATAAACTAACCTCTTTGCATTGGAAAATTATCGGAGCCTCTTAGCTTGCTCATGTGGAATTGGGTTATTTCACTGTGTCCATTTTAAAGGTGCTAGCTAACAGACGGTGATGTGTCCATATGAACATGGGAGACATGTTCTGGGTAATGGAGCGAAAGGACACACAGTGCCCCCATTTCCAGAAACATCTGCTCAGAAACTGGAGAAAAAACAACAATTGCTCACCCACATCGTAAGTAGGTGATCCCGTCTTTAATCAGCACACATTTGGTTTTTGGAGAAGAAGCAAAGCTTGGAGCCAGAGGTTTTAACCACCATTCTCTTTGGAGGTAAGGTGTGACTCCACTTCAAGTCTTCTTGATGTAAACTAAGATGTGCATCCTGGGTTAAACTAAGGCAGGGATGGCAAACCTTTTAGAGACTGAGTGCCCAAACTGCAATCCAAACCCCACTAATTTTTCACAAAGTGCCAATACAGCCATTTAACCTGAATACAAATGGGTGGGCCTTTGGCACCCATGCCATAGGTTCACCAACACTGAACTAGGGTGGGCATTTAAACCACACACACATTGGGATACCCCTTCTCACCACCCTTCTCCCTATATGCAGGCTCTCTCTATGATCCTTCCATCTGAACATCTGTCGAAGGTGAAAAGCACTTAGAATGGGGTGGTGGGAAAGGAATCCCAGTGTGGAGGTGGCGGGCACACACATGCACATTTCAAATATCTGATTAGTTCCCCTTGTGGGACACTTTATAAAACACACACCACACTGGTATTCCCCCACCCCACCCCATAATCTACACATTAGAGAGAATCAGTAACAGGATCATCACACTTCCCCCCAACACACAAACAAATTTCTCACACAAATCATAAAAGGATCATGGAGGACGGACCAGAGGAAGAAAGGTTGGGCAGAGGAGAGACCAGGAAAAAGAAAGCATGGGCAGAGGTAGAACTAGAGGAAGAAAAGATGGGCAGATGAGGGATCAGAAGAATGGGTAGGCAGAGGTGGGACCAGAGGAAGAAAAGAAAGAAGTGGGCTGTAATGCAACTTATTTTAATATTTATTTATTTGCATTAATATTTATTTATTTGCATAGAGTTATATCCTGCCCATTTAATGGACAAGCTGCTATATAAACAAAACCCCTCATCAAACCTAGTCTGGCAAATATTCCAAGACTCAGAGTGGTGAATCATGGGTTAGCATACACTTATTAAAAATTAATATTTGAAAGGGACGAGGCTTGTTAAGGTCTGAGTAAAAAAACAGGTTTTGACTTGCTCCTTGCAATCATGACTCTGCAAGGAGAAAGTTCCAGAGTGGGGTGGCCATTATTGAGTTGATGACTTCCGGGCCTCTTTTGGAGTGGCCACACACATTGGGGAGGCCAGGTGGGATGGGAGGGTGACCTGAAAGAGAGGCACTCTGAAAGGTAGCAAGAGCCGAAACCATCAAGGACTTGATACAATAAGTTAACATCAGTACAGTATATTGAATTGCAATGAGTATGAACGATGAACTCATGAATTAATTTACAGCATCTGTGTGAGCACGAAGTATGATTTCAGACATATTATAAGCTACAAAATCACAGCAAAGCCAAAAACGCTACAAATCAGCTCTCCAGTGAAGTCTTACCAGTGTAAGACTACAAACCAGCTCTCCAGTGTAGTTCAAAAGTTACATAGTACCATGGAGTTATAATTAACAGGTAGCCAAGATACAAAATCACTGCAGATGGCGACTGCAGCAACGAAATTAAAAGACGACTGCTTCTTAGGAGGAAAGCAGAGACATCACTTTGCCAACTAAGGTCAGGATCGTCAAAGCTATGGTTTTTCCAGTAGTGATGTATGGAAGTGAAAGCTGGACTATAAAGAAGGCTGATCACCGCAGAATTGATGCTTTTGAGCTGTGGTGCTGGAGGAGAGTCTTGAGAGTCCCCTGGACTGCAAGGAGATCAAACCTATCCATCCTGAAAGAAATCAACCCCGAATGTTCACTGGAAAGCCAGATTGTGAAGGCTGCAGTACTTTGGCCACCTCATGAGGAGAGAGGAGTCCTTGGAAAAGTCCCTGATGTTGGGAAAGATTGAAGGCAAAAGGAAAAGGGGACAGCAGAGAATGAGATGGTTGGACGGTGTCATCGATGCAACCAATATGGATTTGACAAAACTCTGGGAGGCAGTGGAGGATAGGAAGGCCTGGAGAGCTCTGGGGTCATGAAGAGTCAGACATGACTGAATGACTGAACAACAACAACAAAAAGATACAAAATCTTGAATGCAAGTTGACATTGTCTTGGAAATCTCTTGCTCTGAGGTTTCTTGGACTGAACTGCTTGAAGCCCTTTGGAAGGGAAGCAGCAAGGATCAGGCCAGGAGGAGAAAGCTGCAGGGTCTGTCCCATTGGTCTCCTTGGGAGGAAGTATTTACCCTCAAGGAGACCTCTGTGAACAGGTGGCAAATGCAGGAGCACCGTGCTGCCCAATGTGCAGCTAACTGTGGACAGCCAATCTAAAGCTGCCTTGGGTCCTTTTCCAAGGAGAAAGGCGGGGTAAAAATACTCTAAAATAAATAGCTAGCTAGCTAGCTAGATAGATAAAGTTCATTGATTTTATTCCTCGGGGCTCTTAATCTTTGAATTAAACCTGGATTCAAAAATCCTTCAATCTGATGACACTTCACTGTGTAAATAATATTCAGGCTTTTTGTTGTTGTTGCTTTTGCTTGCTTGTTTGTTTTTGGCCTGAATTGTATAAATTTGTCCTTTTAGGCATGCACTCTTTAATTCTGCCCACAGCACAGTGAATTTATGACAATAAAGCCAGTTCAGCACCATGGTCCTCAGGGTGTTTGGGGCCGCTGGCTGCAAAGCCAATAAAGAACTCATGACTGACCCTTTGTGACCCCATGTCCATGGAGTTTTCTAGGCAGGAATACTGGAGTGGTTTGCCAGTTCCTACTCCAGGTGCCTACAGCACCTGCAGACTTACCATATCCTTTAAAACAAAAGGCCTGCCTGTACTCTGGAATTTGTTTCATTGTCATTTTTCTCCCCTTTTCAAGGAAGCTGAATGGTTCTGAATGGTTCTGAAGACGAAGGAACCAGTAAATGACAATTCTTATTTTTATAAGCATGCAGCAATGGTTATTTCTGTCCATCCATGGCACAGATATGTCTCCCTTTTACTGTATGGTTAAGCTGACAGGAGCAAAGCGAACACTGCTGTGTGGCAGTCAGGAAAAGGAATAGAAACCACCGCTAAACAGAAGCAGCATTGGTCACGTCTTAAGAAGCCACCAGGGACAATGAGACAAATATGGAATTTTCTTTCAACAGATCAATAGTGTGCAATTTTGCCCATAAGCTGCATCTACCTGAAAAAGGTTGCATGCATCATTGTATATGTACAGGATTTGCAGTTAGAGGTTGTTGAATCCAAAATAAGTTTAAAATCAGATTTCAGCCAGGGTAGTCCTGCTGAACACTGCTGGACCCTAGAGACCCAATGAAGACTCCAGCAGGAGAGAGATCCAGGAGAAAATACTGTTTTTATTAGGCCTAATAAAAAGCAGTAGGTGAACACTAAGCCAGAGACAGAGCAAAGATGTCCGACCCCGAACACATGGAAACCCCTACTTTTTATTGATTTTCAACCCCCTCCCCTCCCTGGTTGGCGCCGGTCCAGGGATTGGCTGAGGATGATTTCAAATAGTCCAATCAGAATGATCCAGGGGTTGGCCAGAGGTGGACCTGGGCGGCCCCTGGCAGGCTGGAGTCGGATGCCCATGCAGGTGTTAATGAGTCCAAGTGTTCTCTGATTGGGCCATCCGGAGGACACAATGGGAAAGGGGAAGCAATGTATTGTTCTTTGGGTCTGGGTAAACTGACGGAATCAGAAATTCAATGGAGGGTTGGAGAGGATTATTGTCAAAGTCAATGTGAGGCAGGAAAACCGGTGGGATTATCCAAAGGTGTTTGGGCAGTCTTTTGTGAGTGCAGGAAGGTGATAATGGAATGTTTCCCCAGGCGGTGATAACATCTGGGTCTGCGTGACAAGGATGCTGATACTCCAGGAAGTAACTGTGGGTGTATGTGCTGAGGACTCTGGAAACGATGGAGCCTTCTAGATCATACTGCCAGCCGCCATGATGATTTTCCTTCCTTGTGCCATCATCCCCCTTGCCCCAGATGGTAGGGTATAGAAATCAGAGAGCAGGACAGGCACATGTTCTAAGCACATTCAGGGTAGAGGGGATGGGAAGAGAAGATCGGAAGAGAGAGAGAGAGAGAGAGAGAGAGAGAGAGAGAGAAGAGAGGGGGGTGAAGGAGAGGGGGCACCCTTTTGGCCGAGGGCCTGCGCCAGGTAGGGGCAGTGGAAGCAGGTCTTGGATGTTAAGGAAGTCCCTGATCCTTGAGAATGATGGCTGACAATCATTCTCTTTTCCAGCCAGAGTAGGGAGCAGATAATCCCTCAATTCAGGATTTATTCTGCCTGAATTGTGTCTCTGGCTGAAGCTTTTAAAGTTGGGAGAATGGAGAAAAAGGAGCAGAGGAAGGGTTAAAGGGAAAGGCAGGAAAGGGTTAAGAAAAGGCAGGAAAAGGTTAAATGACAAGGTTGGGGAATTGGGGGAAAGGAGCAGAAGACGGGTTAGAGAAGAGAGGCAGGAAGGGGTTAATAAAGGCAAGAAAGGGTTAAATGGAATCTCAGCTAGGGGCTTGCCTGTTTGATGAATTTCGGAAAGGAGGTACCGGTCTACTTCCATAGGAAAAGGGTACCAGTCTACCTCCACAGCAGTATATGGCCGAGGGAAAGCATGAATTCTATGGAACTCAGCCTGGGTAGAGAGTGTTGAGGGGAGCCGGTCGCTCCGGCAAAGCCTTCCCGGGTTTGGGTTACTGTGAGGCGGGTAGGGTGAGTGGATTTCTACCGCTAAGCTGCTTTTGGGCTTGGCCGCCTCTCTGGTTCCCAAAGCGGCCAGAGTTTTCAAATTTGCCTGGGGAAAGTGTTTCGGTTGTTTTGGAGGCGGTGGTCTACTAAGCCAATTTGATGGAATAAGGGTTCCCCGCTGCGCCCCCGTCTGGCTGTAATTAATTTGACAGTGATTGATTAGACGGGGGCGCTGATTGGTTAAGGCGTGCAGGAGAGCTTATCTTCGCTCCCCTGCTGTTTTATGGAGTCTCTGCGGTAATTGACTGCCGCAAGAGACTTGATACAATGTAAACTGTTAAAGTGGGTGCGAATTTAAGGCTTCCGCTGCCGAATTCTCGGCTCGCAAGGCTTCTCAGCCGGCAGCAAGAAGCGGCTTGTGTTTCTCCCGATATCTCGGGAACGGTTTGGAGTTTTTGGACGTGGGAAAAAGTGTAGTGCTTGTGACGGTGTGAGGGCCCTTTGGACTGGTTCCGGTGGGTCTCGGAACCAGTCCAATTATTTACAAATTTTGTTTTTCCATCGTGACTCCACAAGGTATTAAATTTTGTGTGGCAAAGATGAAGAATATGATCCAAGGTGACTCTTCGGGATGGATTTTGTTCTGTTATTTCCAGGAGAATAGCAAGGCAAGGAACTTTTGAAATGAGGTTGGAAAGGAAAGGTTCTCATCACTATCTGTGGATATAAAAGCATTGCAAATGTGTTTATTGAATTAAGCATCCCACATTTTGACCTGGAAATGAAATTGTTTACTGTACCTAGCTTATCCTTGCAGGTAAGGATAAAGAAGCAAATTCTTCTTGCCAAGATTTCTATTCCTCTCTTTCAGAGGGTGCCAGAGGACACGCTTGGAGGGAGGCAGTCCACGTCTGTCTTCACAGAATTATAGGATAATGGAGTTGGAAGGGGCCTATCAGGCCATCAAGTGAAGGAATCCAAGTCAAAGCAGATCTGACAGATGGCCGTCCAATATTCTCTTGAATGCTTCCAGCACAGGAGTGCTCACCATCTCCCAAGCTAATTGGTTCCATTGTCCTACTGCTCTAACAATTAAGAAGTTATTTTTCTGATATTCAACCGCAATCTGTCTTCCTGTCACTTGAGCCGTTTATTATGTATCCTGCATTCTTAGATGACAGTGAACAGCTCCTGCCCTTCCTCTGTATGAGAACCTTTCAAGTATTTGGAGACTGCTAGCATCTCCCCACTCCCACCGCCAGTCTTCTTTTCTCAAGGCTAAACGTGCCCAGCCCTTCCAACCTTTCCTCACAGGGTTTGATGTCCCGGCCCCAGATAAGCCTTGTAGCCTTCTTTGGAACTTGTTCCACTGTGTTGGCATCCATCTTAAAGTTCAAAGTCAAGGACTGGGCAGAGTACTCTAGATGAGGCCTAACTAATGGAAACTATATGCCTGTTAATGCAACCTTTCATAGCATTTGCCTTTTTTGCAGCCCCGTTGCATTCTTGGCTCATGTTCAGCTTGTGATCTACTACAATTTAATGGTCCTCTCCCTCGTAGTAGTACTGATCTTCACTTGTCTCACCTGCATGTGTGTACAAAATTGGTCCTCTTTCCCATTAATGGGTGAGATGTTTTTTGCACACGCACTGAGAGTTACCATGTTGTTAAAAACTTTGTAGGGCATGTGTGCAAAGGGGGTGGCATGTTGAAACAGCATCTACTTGGCTGTTGCCCCTGAATTTTGGAATGCTCTCCCAACAGAGATCTTTAGCTTTTCGGTGCCAGGCAAAGACCTTCCTCTTCAGCCAGCATTTTAATTATCTAATTTAAAAACACCTAGAGATCTTTTTAGCTGGACTCACAAGTAGCAGGATTTTATTATTTGTATATTGATTGTTTTAAACTCTTTGTTATTTTGAAATTTTTGATGTTTTTTAACATGTTGTTTTATAGTTTTAATATACTACTGCATGCCACCTAGAGACCACTTGGAAGTGGGGCAGGAGAAAAACATGTAAATAATAAATAAATAAATAAATAAATAAATAAATATTATATTATATTATATTATATTATATTATATTATATTATATTATATTATATTATATTATATTATATTATATTTCTCTCTCTCTCTCTCTCTCTCTCTCTCTCTCTCTCCCTCTCTAATTAGCATTATATTCTGTCCCTCTCTTTGAATACCAACAGTCAACTATCAGAGCCCCCATCCTAATGTAGGCATTTAAAGGAGAAATAATTTTAATTTTCTTTACTTACAGATACTTGAAATTTGCTGATTGTGTGTGCTGTTTTCTTTACTGCACCCATACAGTACTTTGCAACCAACCTAACAGATCAACAGCAAGCAACTGCCACCAATACGCTAAAGACAAGAGGTAGCATATTCAGCAGAGGCAGGGCTCTCCACACATTCAAAGGGTGGAAATAAAGTTTTTTAGAGCTAGATAATTACCCCAGCCTAGAATGGTCCTTCCCAGTCACACAAACAACTGTCAGCATGAAAATCAAACTCCAAAAAGAAGTGTGGTTGTTGTTTAGGAAACCAAATACAAGTTTTAATCTCTGCACCTGAACACCGGAGATTAAGGGCCTTTTCACACGACCCCTAAGATCCGCTGGCCCCTTAAATTCGGACCAAAGATCTTAGGGGTTCGTTGCTCTTCCTTCCTCCCCACCAGAGAAAGAGGGGAAAAAATGCAGCTCACCTGGAGGAGCTTCCGGAGCTCTGTTTCTCTTCTGCTTGCTTTTTTTCCTCCCACCTCTTCTCTTAAAGGGGCAGGAGGCAAAAAAAAACACAAGCAGAAGCCAGGAGAGCCCCGCACTGACCAGATTAAATCCGGACCTGGGGATTTTCACCCACCTCAAGCAGGTACAAGAAAGTGCAGCTGGGTCGCGCTTAGGTGGGCGGGGTCGCACTTAATTTCCTGCAAACTCCGGAGCTGGTGGGAAAACACTTGTAAGGTCCGGAGTTTGCAGCCATTTCCTGCGGAGTTTAGGGGTCGTGTATAAAGGCCCTAAGTAAACAAAACTGGAGAGAAGATTTGCACAGCATGAAATTCTAGCTGAAATTTTGCTTCATATCAAGAACAAAAATAAACAAAAAAATGATGGCCACAGTGCACATATCTAGGAGTGCAGAATGATAGGAATGGCAGCCTAATGTCTTCACAGCCACATCTTTGCTCTCCCCTTGATCTAAAAAGCCATATTTACATCTGTCAGTTTTCCTGTTACAAAGGAGTAGATAAGAATAGGAAAAAACACTTGCACATTTCTTTGCGGATTGAAAATGGAATGTATTATCTGCTGTCGTACTTCCCGTTCACAAACAGAAAAGCCTGAAGAATTCTCCTCACATCTTTCTCAAAACCAGAATGAAAGCTTGAAATGAGAACCGTCCACCTCTCTGCCACTGGATTATTCACACTCCCCAAAAAGCTTCAAGGCAAAACTGAGAACAGCATGTAAGAGCCATGGCTGCAGGAGACTAGTTATTATGGTCAGTTATTACAAACATCTCTTATTATTATAGTTCAACAGCAGCATCACTGCGAAGGGCTCTCTGCCAGGTTTCACAAGCCACTGACAGTTGACTCTGGATACCCTCCGTCTGGATTTCAACAGCAGTGGAAGAGAGAGCAGGGGGAAAAGAAGGTCAGCAGCAGAGTATGGAATTGAGCAAATAACAGTGACATGTATTTTTATATGCTTTATTTTATTCCTTCTTAGCTATTAAACCACTCTCACAAGTTAATAGCTGACTTCTAATATAAATACCTAAAAACAATCTAGAGCACATAAAATAACAAAAGACGCATTCTCAAGCAAGTATGAATTGCGCGATGCCCGATTCCCGGCCAAAAAAGCAGGCGAAGATATGCCTGCCTCAGTGAGGGCACCTACCAGAGAACAGTGGTTTCTGGGGGGGGGGGTGCCTCCCCCCCCTCTCCTGTCCTGGGCTGCTGGTACCAGGCCGGGGGGGGGCATCCTCGTCGTCTCCATTTGCCATGCGGTGGGGGGGGGTCCAAAATGGCGACCACGATATTTATTTTTAAATTGTGGTCCAAAAACCCACCAAAGCACCACAGAAACATTTGAAAATTAGGTATTTATATGCCTGATTTTTATAGTAGCAGCAGTGGGTTTTTCTTGCAATAAAACGTCTCCATTTATTTTATTTTATTTTATTTTTATTTTTATTTTTTTACACCTGCGCAATGATGGGCTGGCCATGGGATGGGACCATGCAAAGTTTTTGACCCATTCCACCAATCGCGTGGCCAGGTTTTGACTGAGACTTCTGGATGTGCCAGAGGGCATAAAAAGCCCACTAACCCGAACCCGAACCCGAACCCTAACCCTAACCCGAACCCATACGCCAGTTCACTGTCTTTCTTAGTGGGTCAGAGGCACCCAGAGGTGCAGCCCAGTAACCCACCCTAACCTTAACCGTAACCCTAAGCCTAGCCCTTACCCTAACCCCAACCCTAACCCAGATCCGTATGCAAGTACGCTTCCCTTCTTAGTGGGTCACAGGCACCCAGAGAGGTGCCTCCCACAGCCCACTATCCCCTATCCCTATCCCATTCCCTAACCTGTATGTCAGTACGCTAGTACGCTCCCCTTCCTAGTGAGTCAGAGGCACCCAGAGAGAGAGGTGTCTCTGCCACTTACCCCCCACCCTAACGTAATGTATGGTACGCGGTGGCTTCGCGTTACGCTTCCCTTCCCTTCCCTTCTTAGTGGGTCAGACGTCAGAGGCACCCAGAGAGGTGCCTCCCAGAGCCCACTTACCGCAACCCTAACCCTAACCCCAACCCAAATGACAAACGACAAACGGAAATGACAATTTTTTGAAAATTATCACGACAAATGGAAACGAGACGAAACGGACCCATCCCGACAATCAAAAACTCGACACGTCATTTTTTCTGGTCGTGCCCATCCCTAGTGCCCATCTCTATCCTATGGTAGTGTTTAAAAAAAGAGGGCAAGTGATAGCCAAAACAGTTAAATTGAGTTCTATACTAAATATATATAGACCTGGGCTCATCACTGTTCTGAAGGACTACATTATGAATCCAAGAATATCATGGGAATCACAAATTAGTTACCAACCACAAGCCTCATACTAAGGGGGAACAGAAATCAAACCTGCCACTTGGCACAGATAGCTTTGAAGATCTGTCTGTTCACAGGGGAGCAGGCACATCACAAGGGGGCAGCTGGCTTGACCGGGGCTATTCCTGTTTTTATCACTGGGCAACAAAAAACAGTGCTCTGAAGATGAAACAAATAGCTAACATTGGACTGAAGGTATCAACATTCCCAACCGATATGTCCAATAGCTGATGAGTGGTGCATATTGTGAGATGCAGAAGCTGCGAAGAATAGCATCTTCTAGGTGAGCCATGTTGGCAGGGTGATATCTGAAGCATATGACATTTGGCCTTCTGATGGACAGCTCTAACTGGACAGCTCTAACTGTCATAAAATTCTTCCCTCCCAATTAACTTTCCCGTCCCCTACCCTCCCTGGG
>JAWVWN010006229.1:0-33670 GCA_037367305.1 Phrynocephalus vlangalii | reverse complement strand
AATTGTTTTTGCACCCTCCACATTCCCTAAATAGTCCTCCTAACATCCAGGGACAAACCATGATGCTAAATTTCAGCAACAGACTAACCTGGGGACAGGTAGATAGGGGCATGCATGTGTTTGTGTGTGATTTATCTCCAAAATGTGTTAGTAAACTGTTAAAAGCAATCTTTTCAGTTGCTGCCAAATGTGCATGCATGGCAACTGTTATGTTGCAGGGGGGCATGCAGCCCATAGCAAATGCAGTGCTGAATAAGCTTCCAGACCAGCCAAGTTCCATTCCCTAGTTTATACTGACCAGCAACAGTTCTCCATGACTTCAGACAGGAATTCTTGACAAAGTTTGGCAAAATCCACATTATCAGACAGAGTTTCTTAAAAGCAGCTATATTACATATATACACAAATAGAGTTTGAGCAACATTTCACCTCACAGAGACAGCATATCAACATAATAGACTACAGATATAAAGCTTGGCAACATGGGTACCTTCTCACCAAAGATCCAAAGGCTACTGATTTCTGGAGCCCTTTTATACTCATGATAAACCATTAGAAATCTGGTGACATCATGGTATTGCACCTACATTGCATCAACCATGTCCATTGAATCTTATTCAATATGTGTTGTGTGTTGTGTCATTACAGTCATGACCGACTCTACGTGACTCCATGTCCATGGAGTTTTCTTGGCAGGAGTACTGGAGTGGCTTGCCAGTTCCTACTCCAGGCGCCTACAGCACCTGGTATTCCCTGGTGGTCACCCATCCAAGTACTAACCAGGGCCGACCCTGCTTAGCTTCTGAAATCAGGCAGGATTGGATGTGCTTAGGGCATATAATAGAAATAATTATTAGAAAAAAATAGTCAAAAGACAGATCAGGCAGGATCAGATGTGCTTAGGGCATCTAGGCAGCTCTCTTATTCAATATACCTGGAATTAATTAAAAAACATATACACCTGTGTTATAATGACTCACTCTTACAGAATGGACTCCATTTTGCAAATCAATTAAATATAAATATGAAACACCTGTAGACAAAGCTATTCTGTCTAATAAAAAATGTTGTTTCCTCTCAAATATCTGACACTTCTTTCCAGCTGTACCTGAAAATGCTAGGACCAAGCATGGAATCTCCTTTATGAAAACAATGTGTTAAGGGAATTGCACAAGGTAACTTGGTTTTCAATAGCACACAGTACTGTAGGGGAAGGTGATCAGACCTCAGTTGCCTAGTGGTTTTGCTCAGTGAGAGCTACCAACCCCAGGTTTAATTAAATATATTCCTCCAAAATGGTGCATGTCTCCTCTGAACACTTACAAAGATGTGGATTTTATTGTACGACAGCAATATTCATATTCATACAATAGAGCCTGACCCCTCTCACGTTCAGAGTAGCTCATGGAACACAATGGGTTGTGGATAGAGATGGGCACGACTAGGGAAAATGACGTTTTCGAGTGTCGTGTGTCGGAGGCAGCCCGTTTCGGCTCGTTTCCGTTTTTCGCAAAATTTCACAAAAATTTGTCATTTTTTTTTTCGTTTTTCGTTAGTACTGGGTGTGGGGGGTAGCGGGCTCCTGGAGGCACCTCTCTGTGGTGGGTGCCTCCTATCCTCACCCGCCAGCGCTGCTACAAAAGGGCATGCATAGCCATATGCTATGGATATGCATATTGCAGACGCAGCAGACTGGCAGAGGCACCCCTCTTTGGGGTGCCTTCCCTGCAACAGTTGGTGAGACACAGTCAGGCAGCACTTGCAGGCATGGTTTGCATGGCACACAAATGCTGCTGCAGGAGTCAGCCAGAGCCACAAGTGACGGACTGGCAGACTCTGCACCCGCTCCAAGGGAAATGTACTTGCGTGTAGTGCAATGCAAGTAGATCTGGCTTAGGGTTAAGACGGGTTAGCACAAGGGCTAGGGTTAGGCTAGTTACGGGTGAGGTTAGGGTGAGTATTGGGGTGCACCTCTGGGTGCCTCTCTGACCCACTTAGAAGGACAGTGTACTGGCGTATGGGTTAGGGTTAGGGTTAGGGTTCGGGTTCGGGTTCGGGCTACGGTTAGTGGGCTGTTTATGCCTGATTGGCACATCCCAGAAGTCTCTGTGGTCAACCTGGCCAAGTGGCCATGCGATTGGGGAAAATTTGCATGGTCCACTCCCATGGGAGAGCCCATCATTGCGAATGTGCAGTTGTAAAAAAATAAAATAAAATAAAATAAAATAAAATCAACGGAGACTTTTTTTGCAAGAAAAATCCACTGCTGCTACTGTAAAAACTCAAGCATTTAAAATAGCTAATTTTCGCATGTTTCTGTGGTGCTTTGGGGGGTTTTGGACCACGATTTAAAAAAATATTGCAGTCACCATTTTAGATCCCCCCGCACTGCATGGCAAATGGGTTTCGTCCTCCCAGCCTGGTACAGTCTCCAAAACCTGGCCATGCGATTGGTGGAATGGCTCCAAAAATTTGCATGGTCCACTCCCATGGGCAGCCCATCATTGCGAATGCGCAGGTGTAAAAAAAAAAAAATAAAATAAAATAAAAATCAACGGAGACGTATTTTGGCAAGACAAACCCACTGCGCTACTGTAAAAATTCAAACATTTAAAATAGCTAATTTTCGCATGTTCCCGTGGTGCTTTGGTGGGTTTTTGGACCACGATTCCAAAAAAAATATTGCGGTCGCCATTTTGGATCCCCCCCGCCCACACACCGCATGGCCAAGGCAGACGAGACGATGCCCCCCCTACCTGGTACCAGCAGCGCAGCAGTAGCACTAGCCAAGGAGAGGGGGGAGGGGGAAACCCCCCCAAATAAAACACGCTTTTGGCCTGGTAGGTGCCCTCAGACAGTTTTTGCCTGCTTGTAGGGCCGGGAATCGGGTTTTTTTTTTGACCTTAAAAACTTTTTTTTTTGTGCTGCTTGTCTCGCGGGGTCGCCCCGATCCAGGAACGACCCCGACAAATCAGACCCAATTATTCTTTAGTCGGTACGAGTTTTGATTCGGCGGGGGTAAATTTCCCCTTACCGTTTCCGTTCTAACGAAACGAGTAACGGAAACGGAAACGGGAATTCCGCTAAGTCGGCCCCTCTCTATTGGGATAAATTTATTCATTCAAATTATTTTTCACCATGCCTTTCTCCCTTAAAAAAGGGGGCCCCAAAGTGGCTTACATCATTAAAAGACAAGCGTTAAAAGCTAAAAAAAATAAGTATACAAACTTTAAAACGAATTAAACTAACACCATAATGAAAACCATAAACAAAAGAAACACCAAAAACACATTGAAAAGCAACAAGGCATGATAATTCCAGTTAAAAAAAAAAGCCCTCTCAGACAGCCAGTCACTCAAGAAAGCCTCCTGAAGATAAAGGTCTTTTTCTGTTTTTGGAAGGAAAAGCAAAGATGGGGCCATCTGTCCACCTGTGGGAGGGAGTTCTAGAGTCTGGAAGCAGGGACAGATTGCCATCTCCTGTATTTTCGCCCAAAATTTTGGGATAAAGAGAAAGGCCTCCCTTGAAGATATTAACATCTGGTCAGGTCAAAAAGGAGACGAAGTCAATGAGATAGTTTGGACCCAAGCTGTTTAGGTTTTTATAGATATGAACCAGAACTTTGAATAGTGCCTGGAAACTGATTGGCAGCCAATGGAGCTGCTGTAAGGGAATGGTGATGATAATATTCTTTTAACCCAGTTAATAATCTGTTGCAGCACTTTGGACCCATTGAAGTTTCCAAGCACTTTCCAAAGGCAAACTCAAATAGATTACATTCTAATAACCCAGCAGTTATGGAAATTTGTGGTCAGATAAAGACCTCCCCAGGAAGTGGTACAGCTGGGACACATTTTAATTGTCCATATCCTTTCCTGGCCAACATAGAAACCTGGATATCCAGGTGCAGAGAGAAATCCACAAGTGGCCAGAAGCTGCAGAGCTCTGTTTGCAGAGGGAGCATGACCCGACCCTATCCAGTGCAGTCTAAATCCCTATTCTCTTATGCAGGAGTGGCGCGTCAATTAAGGCGAACTAGGCAGTTTGCCTAGGGTGCCAAAATGGACAGGGGGCGCGGGCAGCTTGCTGCCCCCCGCCCCCCACCACCAGCCCACCACCGTCCGCCCCCCTGCTGCTGCTGCTGCCCTCGCCGCCACCCCCCCCGCCGCCACCCCCGCCACCCACCCCTCACCTAGAGCGCAAAAAACCCTAGGACCTGCTCTTATGTTCCTTTCAAATGACCAGAACTTTTCTGTCCTGTTTGGATTAATTTTCAGTTTGTTCACCCTCATCCAGTCAACTATTCAAATCAGACAAAGATTAAGTGTGGAAACAGCGTCCTTGGATTTAAAAGGAAAGTGGGGATAGGTTGGATGTTTTCGTGCATAGTGGTGACACCAGACCCCCAAACTCTGGCCAACCTCTCCCAGCAGTTTCACATAGATGTTAAATAGGATAAGAGAAAAAAAGAATCCTGTTTGATGTTTCGTGCTGCAATGGTGAACATTTATGTATCTCTGTTAATCAGCACAGATGTCTTGGTTTGATTTTTTTCATCTTTGCATTTCTGTCAACATGGTCAGCAATTGGAAACTTAAAATCTAGGCAGGTTTCAGTCTAAAGGCATAGGGTAAAGTCACAAGCTAATGGGCAAAAAACAGAACTCTTGAAACACTATAACTATCTGTTCTTCTCTAGATGTGTTTCTATACAATTCTAGAAATCTAAGATTTCTTGAAATTATAATCTTGCTTGCAGTAATCGTGGCTTTCAAGTTCCAGTGATGTTTTCAGTACTGCTGCCTCATTTCAATAGAATGCAAAATTGTTTCTCTATACTTCACAGACATCTAATTCATGTAGCATTTAGAGTCTGTGGTAGTCCATGTTGTCATAATACTGCCCTTATATTTATGTACAGTGTACCCTTGTATAACAAACAGTTTGTATAACATAACATTTGTACAACATAAAATATTCCAGAGATAGGGGAAATTTGCTTAACAGAATTGCCTATGGGCCAAATCCATACAACATAAAAATGGGATCACTCCATTTTCAATGCATTCCTATGGGAATTTGTATAAAGGAAAATTTGCTTAACATATTTTCATTTGGAACTAATTCCTTTATACAAGGTACCACTATATATGTATTATTTCTCCCCTACCTCATCCTCAAAGTGAATGGAGTCTTTTTACTAGCACTTTTCATCCTAACATTAACCTTGTGAGATGGGTTAGACTGAGAGGTATTTATTTATTTATATCCCTCCTTTCTCCTCAAAAGGACTCAAGGTGCCCCAAAGGCTGGAAGAAAATTTTAACCTTCTTCTGCCCAATCATAGACCTGTTTATCTAACTAACTGTTATACAACCCATCCTCACTACTGCTTCTAAGAGCAGTGCTTGTGGTCAAGTACAAATGGCTAGACCAAGCCGCAAGTTAATGGCTGCCAACAGTACCTTATCCCTGCAATGGAAATAATACATCAAGAGGAACATATCTGGGTTTTATTGCAAATTAGTTACTGATGGCAGAATCTGTTAATTATACGAAACCTTTGTGGAACTTCACACTGTGTCTGCTTTATTTTGAAAATATTTGAGCATCCACCATGTGCGTAGTGTTTATTTATTTCATTTCTGAACCACCCTTTGGCAGCAAGGACCACTCTGGGCAGTTTACATACATACATATGTTAGAAAATATTTAATTTCAAATCACTTTGATTTCAAATAATCAGATCAATGTACCTCAGACCTGTTTTCCAGCTACAGCAGATCATGTTGACCACAAATGGTACAATGTCCTCAAGTATAGTCCACCCTTGGCACCACCGATGCTGCACCACCCCCGTCTCCTCAAATGGTCGAGTTTGGGCCTGTTTCCTCTTCGGAGGCCTCCAGGGCAATTTCCCACTGTCGGCCCGCATCCACACCCTTCGACCCTTGCCCCTCTTGGCTTATAAAAGCAGCTGGAGGGAGTATGCCAGAATGGGTGTCCACCATTGCCACGGCCTCCTCCAGGCATGGTGTCGGACGTATTGGCCAACTATCGCCCGATTGCCAACGTCCCCTTCATGGCCAAGGTCCTCGAGAGGATGGCCACGATCCGACTTCAGACTTTTTTGGAGGAACATCAGCTTCTTGACCCTTGTCAGTCTGGGTTCAGGCCTGGCCGGGGAACTGAGACAGCTTTGGTCGCACTGCAGGATGACCTCATCCGGGGGCCCGACAGGGTTGCTCTACCCTGTGGTTCTCCTGGATTTGTCAGCGCCTTCGATACCGCGACCACAGTATCCTACTGGATCGGCTCTCCGAGGTAGGTACCGGGGTACTGTTCACAGCTGGCTCCAGTCCTTCTTGGAGTGCCGTCCCCCGTACGTGCAGCATGGGGCGAGTTGTCGGCCCCGTGACACCCCCTTGTAGGGTTCCGCAGGGCTCGTCTCTCTCCCCCATGCTGTTCAACATCTATGTGAGGCTGCTGGCAGGGGTCATCAGGAATTTGGAGTCTGCTGTCACCAGTACACTGATGACACACAGCTCTATCTATCCTTTTCCACCTCTGCAGATGAAGCTGTCCAGATCCTCGACCAGTGCCTGGATGTGGTCATGGCTTGGACCAAGGCTAATAGGCTCAAACTCAACCCCGAGAAGACCGAGGTGCTTTTTCTTCAGGTGTTCCCCTTCCGGCTATGGAGGCTGTCTTCCCCAGCATGGAGGGTGTTTCCCTCCAGCTGGGGGACAGGGGTTCGGAATCTGGGCGTGGTCCGGGACCTGGCCCTCACCATGGAGGCCCAGGTGGCAGCCGTGTCCAGAACTGCTTTTTTCCACCTCCGCCAAATCGTCCAGATTCGCTCATACCTGGATGGGGACTCCCTGAGAATAGTCGTGCAACCCCTGGGGGGTCTTGAGGCTGGATTATTGAAATTTCGCTCTACATGGGGTTGCCCTTAAAATCTTCTCTGGCATCTCAGCGGGTGCAAAATGCAGCGGCCAGACTGGTGGCGGGTGTGCATCGTTTCGACCACATCACCCCGGTTCGGGCTCGCGTGCATTGGCTACCCGTTGCATCCCGGATTAGATTCAAAGTCATGGTTTTAGTTTATAAAACCCCCATGCCTTGGGACCTGACTACCTGGTGGAGTGAATCACCCAGCGGTCAACTTTGGTCCGTCCTACGAGGATGTCGCAGGCACACTCGCTTCAGGTGCCTACGCGCAGAGAGGCCCGGAAAACCTCAACTTGGAACCGGGCCTTTTCTGTGGCGGCTCCCTCTCTTTGGAACCACCTCCCCTGTAAAATTTGCGCCTTGCAGAGTCCCTGCAGGCCTTCCGGAGGGCGCTAAAGACCGGGCTCTTTGGGAAGCCTTTGGTGACCTATAGTAGTTTTATTTTTTTCTGCCATTCATCAGAATAATTAGCCATATGCACTGCCAGGGTTAGATTTTCTTTTAACTTTCACATTTTAATATTGTATGTGTGTTGCTGTTGTAGTTCTGTGTTGTCGGCTGGCTGAATCCCCTCAGCCCTATGAAAACCCGGCCAGAGTTCCCTTTGGGAAGATGGGTGGTATAGAAGCCTAATAAATAAAATAAAATAAAATAAATGTCAGTTAAAAATTTTCTGGAATAGGAAGGTTTTTACTTGTTGCCAAAATGTCATCAACGTTGGCACCAGGCAGATCTCACTCAGGAGGGCATTCCATATCCTGGGGCAGCTGCTGAAAAGCCCTATACCTACAAGCCATCCCTTTATCCTCCTTGAGGGATGGCTCTTTCAGGAGCCCCCGCTGGGTGGATCCTAATGGCTCGGTAGGTTCATATGGAAGGAGGCAGTCCCTTTAGGTATCTAGGTCTTAAACGGTCACAGACATAATTTTACTTACAATTTACCAATTAGAATTTGGGACTTTCTAATCTAAGCTGCAACACATTTAGTTATACACTTTTGCTTTGGGGTTCGCTTCTGCTTACATTTCTCTTTTTTTTCATCTGTTGCAGTGATTAACTTCAGTGGTTAATTTCCAGACTGCTGCAACAGCTTTTCATTAGCTTTTCTTTCAGATGCTTAAACATTTGGGAAATTTAGGTCAAACTCTGTTTCATTTGTCTATGTTATTAATATATTTCATGATTAATATGGTTAATATGGTTAACTTTTAAAAAAAACCAATACATACACCCAACATCGAGTGAATGTTTGAAACAGAATTTGTAGGCACTCGAAGCAATGTTACAATAGAGTGAGGGCTCTCCCCGCATATTGTGGGCATTGAATGGGATGAAAATGGTAATTGAATAGACTCTGCAGTCAGAGTGAGTGAACCTTTTAAAAAGACAGTCTGTATTTTCTACAAAAAATTTGGGTTTTAAAAAGTGTCCACAGTCCATTTATGTCCTTAGTTCTTGTTATCGGAAACACAGGAGAGCACCCAAACACTGCTCTGTGTTTTTCTTTTATTATGAAAAGGCAATGGCATTATTTTTCTGTCAGTCATCAGTCAGCACTCATACACTTGGCTAAATTAGGAATAAAATACTCACAATAAGTACAGTTAACTTGGTGCCCAAATGTCAACAAGCATCGTCTGCTTTTCTTTATTGCCGCATTTGAAGGATAGAGAGAAAAAAAATAACACTGTGAAGGGAAAATTGATTCTTATATTCTGTTTCAGAAAGTAGTCCTTTGCAAAGGAACTAGTTCTTTAGACTCCTTGTAATTTCTGTCAAAGTGGCTTCTTCGCAACATCAAGGGACTTCTTCTTGTTCCTCTTTACATGATGGAAATGAGAATAATGAATACCAAGGGCCCGGATGGAAATTCATTTTCAACGTAAAGGCTATCTGGGAACACCAAGGGGTCTGTTTTGAGACAGCAGATAGCACATCTATTTACGCTCTCTTTTCCATTTCATTTTTTTTTTTCTTATTTTTTAAAACAGATTACAGATTTCTAAAACAGATTCACATGGTACATTTTTTTTTTTTGGCGACAGTTCGACCTATTGGCGTCATAGATCTTTTAAGCGAAGGGGTCCCTCAATTTTTGTTTCAAATAATTGAACATTTTTCATTGTATATTATCCCCCATTTCTGTAAGCCACCTTGGGCCCCTTTTTCCCAAAGGGGAAAGGAGGGATTAAAAATACTCTAAAATAAAAAAAAATAAAAAGATATGGAAAAAATACTGTAGGAAGGGAAATTTTTGGGGTCATAAGGGGGGAAAATGCAAGCTTCATAATAGAAACCATACCACTGGTCCATCTGGTTTGCAAGGCCCATTTATTCATATTTTGCCTGTATCCTCCCAAAGTTTTGGAGTCAACATTCCTTTTTCTTTTTTGACTATGCGAACCAGATATCGGAAGGCATTAATCTATTGCAGGGTTTGCTAAGGTTTCCATAGATTTCTTTCCCATTCCACAAGGAAGTAGTCAGTCATCAGGTTTTTAGCGGTATAAAACCATAAAAGTCATTAAAAGTATTAAAACATGATTGAAAAATTGTAGAGTTAAAAAAAGTGTAGAATAACAATATACATAGAAATATTAAATGAAAAAGGAAACTAAGCCAGTAAAAGAAATAGAGAATTTTTCTAGTTAAAACTACCTGCCTTCTTAAATGGAATTTTAAATCGGTATAAGCAGAATTTGGCTATTTTTTTTTGGTAAAAAAAGTTTTCATCACTTAAAAGTCTTGCCAGACCCATCTCGTTTGGGTCACTATAAGTCTTTTAAAGATGGGTGAATGAATCTCTCTCTATAAAGGTTGTGAAGAGGAAAAAAAAACATATGAAATATCGATTCCACCCCCCTTTGGGGAGCACATGCAGCGCTACTTCAAGGGAATTTTCTTATATCCCAAAAACCATTAAAGGGAATAACTGAACAGGGGGCTAAAGTAAAGGCTCTCCGGTAAGCAGGCCTTCCAGTGTAAGAGATATTGGCCATTCCATAACATATCTGGTCCCATAGAAGCCCAAAAAAAAGGGGGTTTGTGCTTATTCGTTGGGGCCAATGTCTTGGATCCTTTGTTTAATAAGTGCTTTGGCCTGTGTAGTATCTGAACCAATACATCTATTGAGAGCCCAAGATTCTAATTTTCTTTTTAAAGTTTGTATCCACCTGGTTAAAAAGGGTCTTGGTTTAAAAAGGGGAAAAGGGCCTTTTTGGTTGAGAAGCCCCAAAGCCACTGACAAAAGAGGCAATAAGTATTCTGGCTTCTAGTTTCATTTGACCCAATTCAAATTATCAAAGCTTTGGGAAAAACCCTAGGGATTTGTAAGATGAACGGAAGAATTTGGATTGTACCTTCTCTAAACACCCAGATCACCAAGATGTTCCTTTTATAGGTCCCCAATGGGAGCTACTACGATTTTGTTTTGGTCAGCCTTAATGCTGCTGGAAAAAGAGACCTCCCTTTGTTCGGACGAATCTCAAAAAAGCAATAGCGAGCTCACCTTTTAGCTTCCAATTACAGTGTGCATTGTTTCCCCCTGGTTCTTGCACAAACATCCCCAGTAGGTGAATTTATGCACTTGCCAAATTTTTCCCTTTTTTTGCCAAGATCTTATTTTTGGCCCTCTGCCGAAGGCCCTCATTTGTTTTATCACAATTAAAAGTCAAGTGTTCATTATCACAGTAGGCTGTGAAACTACCAAGGCCCTTTTGGGGACCTCTGAGACCTCGACAGAATAACAGTATCATCAGCATAGATCAGTATTGGGAGGGGCGTGAAGCAAACTTTTGGGGGTGAAATTTTTAAATCATCTATGCTTCACCATATTCTTATATAATAGATGAAAAATGTGGGGGCCAACAGGCAGCCTTGCCTGACTCCCTTGGAGGTTTTTATAAATTTGTTAGTCAGCCCTTGTGGGCTACATCTTACTTTTAAAGGGTTTTTTCCTGATGGGGGGCTTTGGATAAGGGAAAGAAGTCTTTTATCAATGCTAGAAGGCCCAGTTTTTGCCCTAACCCGTCCTTGAATAGAGTCAAAGGGGCCTTCAGGTCCAAAATGCAGCATATAGGGGGATTGGCCTTTTGAGGAATATTTTTAATTAAGTTTGAGTATCAACAGTGCTCCATTGTCGCTCTTCCTCCTCTAAAGGGGCCCGCTTGTTCTAATGGAATGCATTCTTCATGCTCAAGCCATAAATTTTAGTTTTTCTAAAAAGATGTCTTGTGTATAGCTTATAATGTGTTTAGAAGGCTGATGGGGCATAGTTCGCAGGGTCTTTTTATCACCTTTCTTTAAAAAGGAACCACAATAAAACCATCCCCCATTGCTTGGGGGTCCGGCCAGTTGGTCTATAAAAGTGAATAATTCTGCTAGATAATGTGCCCACCAATACATTTTCTTTGAGGATTCGGTGGAATTTCCCTCCACTCCCGGCGCCTTTCCTTTTTTAACGGCCAATATGGTCTTTTTTCTCTCTTGGAATAGAACTACCCCTCTTACCTGCATAAAAGTATATTCACCTGGGCATCCCCATAAAATCCCCCATTAAGAATATAAGCTCTCTCCTACTTGATAATTTACAAGGCATGACCTTATATTTTGCCTTTGGGTTTTTAGATGTTCGTGTAGGAGGAGTCCATATGTTCCCCATATAGTTTTCTAAAACCAGTTTTATTTTTTTTGCAAGAAATATATCTTTTGGCCCAAACCCGGGGCTTTTTAAAATCACCTCCAACAAGATTTCTGCTTCGGGACCCCCAGCAAACGATCGATATAAATTACAAAGGCGACCAGTTTTTTTTCAATAGAGGATTTCTTTGTTCTGGTGGAAGATGGCATTTATATAAGAAGGCTGTGTTCACCCAGCTCATCAGTAGGCCATTCCAGGGGGGCAGGGGGGGTTTTTCAAAACAATTTTCCCTTTAAGGTATTTTGAAAAAAATAAAACCACCCCACCCATTAATCTTCCCGGACCTTTCCCGCAGATGCCTCTAAGTTAAAGAAAAATAGCCATTCAGAAGAGGCGTTTCTGCTGTCCAGTTTCCTGCGAAGGATAATGTCATATACTTTCTTTATGAAAGGAACATCCTTTAATGAGTGGAGGCAACGTTGCCATCCAGTCTTCCAAGAGAGAATTTCATTTGTATTATATCTCCCCCTAATATGTTGTCTCAATGACGATTATTGTTTGAATCACTTTGGGGGAACAAATTTTGGGGTCATATTGAAAGGAAGCTTGGCAATCTGATGATTAAGGGCCTTTTTACATGACCCCTAAGATCCGGGGGCCCCTTCAATTCGGCCCAGAGATTTTGAGGGTTCGTTGCTGTTCCTCCGTCCTCACCCGCCCGCACTTCTTTGTTCTGTTTGCGTGAGGGGAGGGGGAAAAAAAGCCCTTTGACAGGGCAAAAAAATAAAGCCTTCCTCCGGTGCCGGTGGAAGTTGTCCAACCCCCGTTTACTTCCGGTTCCTCTTTAAAGGGGGGGAGGCAAAAGAAAAAAAAACAGAAAGAAGCGAGGAGAGCTCAGGCACTCTCCGATCAAATTTTTTCCCATCAAAAAGCAGGTACAAAAAAGTGGCTGGGTCGCGTTAGGTGGGCGGGGGGGCACTTAATTGTCTGCAAACTCCGGAGCTGGTGGGGGAAACTTTTTAAGGTCCAGAGCTGCAGCCATTTGCGGGGGCTTTGGGGGGTGTTAAAAAAACGCCCCTTTGATCCTCTGCTTATGAGTTGAGGGAGAGTAAAAGGTGCTGGGGGTTACAAAGGAGAATTAGCACTTTATCTCCTTATTCAAGTGAAACAAAAAAAGTTCAAAAGAAGTAATATCACTTCAAATAGCTTTTGATGAGTTCCAACCTTTTGTTCTCAGAGAGTTACCTGAACTATGAACCCGATATACAGCATTGCTACTAGCGTACTTATAGTATGCTGCACTAAAAAAGAATGTGAACGGGGTTGCTAAGTAATAAGTTTCTTCCCTAATGAAAATCCAAATATGTTGAAAGCAAGGTATTGCACGAACTAAAAATCCTCATGAATTTAAAATTCTTTGATACCTAAAGGCTTGTCAAAAATCATGGCAACTTCAAAGGCATCTGTTTGCTAGCAGTGCACAGATGAGTACAACTTTTGTCATTCCCACTCTCCCTTTTATTATTTTCCTGTCCAGTATAGTTTCTCTCTTCTATCTGTATTTGTATAAAGACCCTCCAATGAAAATAATTGCAGGGTGGGGGACTTCAGTATTCTGCACAATACATTTGAATTCTCTGGTTATTCCTCAATGCCATATCTACTCCATTCATGTCATGCAATTATAAAGTAAGAATGGGCTGCAGTAGAGAGAAGGCACAAAATGATTTTTTTTGTTTTTCATTTTGTTCCCTAACAAAATGAAAAAACAAAACGGCCCGTCAAAGAAAACAAAATGAAACAAAATTGAAATTTATGTTCTGTTCTGTTCCATTTTGTTTTTTGTCTCCCCATAGAATATATTGCTTCAATGGATTCATATGGGGGAAAGCCTGCAGCCCCCCCCAACATGCCCGATCAGGTAGGGGAAACCGTGGGCTATTAAAACTTTTTTGCCACCCAAAGCAAGTGCCAATCAGCTGGCGTGTGGGGCCAGAGAAGAAAGGCAAAATGCTATAGATCATTAAAGATTGGCAATTGTATTCCAATTCGAGCTGTCAGACACAGGGTAGCCATGGGTATGGGCAGGCAACAGTAAAAATGGCCATCACTAGCTTGACATATTACAACATAAAATTGGAAATGTGTTTCTAAGATTTAGCTCTTTTTGCCTCCTATTGCTAAGTTCTATCTTCTTCTTCTTCAAGTACCATGTACTCGTAGAATGTTGGCAATCAGTAGCCTGAACTGGCTTCAATCTAAAGCTGTTCTAAATAATGCTGTGTTCATTGACTTGAGTTCTTAAGCCAGAATGTTCTTCTATGCCTGGGCCATGCTTCCCATCTATTTTCCTTGAAGGATAACCTGCAGTATTTCTCATTGTGTAGTATGTGTCCAAAATATTGCAATTTTCTTCTCTTTGTGGTGTTAAGGATTTCTAGCTTTTAGTCATGCACTATAACACAGCCACATTAGTGACTATGGCTATCTTCAGATTCTTCTGTACATCCACATTTTGAATGTTTCCAGCTTCTGGCATAATGTCTCTGTACGGGTCCAAGTTTCAATACCTTAGAGAAGCATACTGAATACATGGGATCAAAGTATTCGAGTATGAAGTCTGGTAGATAAGTCCCTGTTTGTCAAGACTTTCCTCATTTTATGGAAGGAATTTTTAGATTGTTCAATTCTACAATGGATTTCACATGAAAGTCCCAGTTATTCTTGACATAGCACCCCAAAGTATTTATAAGATGATACTCTTTCAATTATATCCCTGCTGATGGTTATCAATAAAAAACAAAATGTTCCATGGAACTGCTTTCTGTAGCAACAGAATCCAGTAATCCTTGCAAATCTGCCAGACTTGTTGAAAGCAGGACCGTGTTGTTAGCGTATCTTAAGTTATTATCAAGAACTCCACTCACATTCACACCTTGATTCTTTCCTTCCAGACAGCCTGAAAAATTATTTCTGAATAGGTATTAAAAAGTAGAGATGAGAGAATACACCTTGATGAACACATTTTGCAATTGACACCTCTTCTGATATCTGACCATCTATCCGGACACCAGCACACTGATTCCAATACAAATTCTCTATCAACCTGATATCATGATTGTCCAGACCTAGTTCTTTAAGAATATTAATAAGTTGTACATGTTTAACTGAGTTAAATGCTTTTTCATAATCAAAGAAGCAAACAAAAACATCAGCATTGACATTGAGACATCGCTGAACTAGTATTTGAAGACTAAATAATACCTCCCGAGTTCCAAGTCCATTCCTGAAACCAAACTGGGTATGTCCAATGCTCTCTTCACACTTCCAATATATTCTTAAATTCAGGACTTTTAAAAATAACTTGTGGATGTGGCCATCAAACTGATTGTCCGATATTCATTACAACTTTTTGTACTAGGTTTCTTTGGAAGTGTTAAAAAAGTGGATTTGAGCCAGTCCTGTGTGGATGATTCCACTTCTATATATAGTGTTGTATAAATTGACCAGAAGGGAAAGGGATTGTTCTTAAGCAATTTCAAAACTTCCATATATATTTCATCAGGGCCTGGGTCTTTGCCACACATTGACAGTTTAATAGCATTTTTCTACCTCTTCCCTCATATTCCCACTGTATTTCTTTCTGCAGTTGTTTATATATTACAGGATCTCTATTTTTCATCTCTCTTCTAAAACCTATGAGGTCCAGAATTTCATTTGTCATCCAAGGTTTGATCTTCTTTCTCTCCGACAGTCTTTGATTTTTCTTGGCACACCTCATTCACAGCAGCTTTAATTTGGCTCCAGGTGTTTTCAACTTCGTTTACATCTGCTGTCTTCTTGATGGTTTTGAATTTTGTACTCAGGATTGATTGTACATCAGTTCTACTGTTGGGTTCCTGAAGCTCATAAGTTGTAGTTCGACTATTTGTCACCTTGACTGACATTTCTTCAACCTAAGGTCCACTGTTGCTAACAATAGATATTATCTGAATTAATATCTGCACCCAGGTATGTTTTCACACATTGATTGAATTCCTAAACATTTATTAATCAAGACATAATCAATCTAATTCCTGAAAATCCTGCCAGCATTTGAGGTCCATGTATAAAGGTGGCATCTGGAAATAGTACAGTGGCCTTGTATAAAGGAATTAATTTGTTCCAAATGAAATTATGTTAAGCAAATTTTCCTTTATACAAATTCCCATAGGAATGCATTGAAAACGGAGTGATCCCATTTTTATGTTGTATGGATTCTGCCCATAGGCGATTATGTTAAGCAAATTTCCCTATCTCCGGAATTTTTTATGTTGTACAAATTTTATGTTATACAAGCTGTTTCTTATACAAGGGTCCACTGTATTTGCTATTATAAGTTCCTCTTCTTGACATAACTGAATTAATAGTCACCTTGCTCATTTGCCAATTCCTAATCCATAAGTACCTACTACTTCATCCTGTTGGCCTTGTCAAGACCTGTGTCCATGGAGGAGCTAAGTTCTATGCTCATACTAATTTATGGAACAGCCTACAAAAAGGGAAGTCGGGAAAAATAAAAGATAGGAAAAGCAAAATAAATTGTTGAATGGTTAATCTTAAGAAATGATGAATCATGTCCATATTCATGCCTGTATTACAATGATATCGATGACCACATAGTCAGGTCACAACTATGTTCTGTGTCAGTTGGGGCAAACATAGATTCCTCTGCCCCATGGGTTGGTGAGGGAGGTGTTAGCATTGATAGATTTTGGTGGTTCTCTCAGGAAATTGCCACGCAAGGGATTAGTTCATTCAGTTTATTAGACAGATATAAGGACAGGTACAAGATCACAGAGTTATAGGCAATATATAGTTATAGAAGACAAGTATCACACAAGACAAACAACATACAACCAAGGTATTAGTGGGAGCTCCATCACAGCATAATCTGGGTCATAGACCCGAGACTCTGCTACCTTCTCCCAGAGTGGTCTCCTTTTTATACCTTTCTGTAACCGCAGCTTACGTATTTCGTGCGTATGTCATGCGTAATCATACCTGGTAAGTTATCATAATTCTTGGAAATGGCTTTTGTTTATCCTTTAGTTCGAGATTGTTTTCCCATTGCTTGCGTGTTTTTGCTGTTAACAAAATGGCGCTTTTGGTGCCATAAGATGGTTCCCACACATCTGTGTCGTCTTCGCTTCCCAGTTGGCTCTTATCTCGGTTAACCACAAATATCTGCTACACTCTACAGGCTGGCATCTACGTTTTTTCTATTTTGTGTTTCTGCCAGCATGACCTAATACCCACAGTTGGGTTTAACACTTTATAATAGTTTTCAGCTTTTATTCTCATATTTATTAATTCTATTAATTCTTATCAGTCCCTCATTTTCTCTTCGCGAAAGTTGAAAAGAAACTAAATAAAAAACTATTCTTGAACTAGTTCTGAAAAACTCTGAAAGTTAAGGGGGTATAATATTCATTAGCTTAAGCCTTATGTCTGCGGGATGATTTAAGACCTTCCAGCGGCCACTTACTTTAACTGCGTTGCTTAAAGAGTGTCTAAAAGATGCTTTAACATGTTCTGTTTGTCATGGTCTGTTTTCTAGTCATTGATTCGTAAATGCAAGTGTTTTCTGTCTCTTGTTAAGTAGAATTGTCACCAGCATCTATGTTGCGAATGAGTGAGGGAACCTCACTATTCTGGCTGGTAATTGATGCTGTATATTGTGATGTATCTCTTTCCATGTCTGGTTCAGTAGGATGAACATCCTCCTCCACTGCTTTTTCCATGTGGAAGGAAGCATCCATCCATAGCTGATTCACTGGAGTAGAAGTATTGCATACTTTGGCTATAATGATTTTAATGCACAGCCAAAGGAGGCCTATAAGTAGGGCTATGCCAGTGATGGTTACAAAAATTCTGAGTATCCATCCACCAATGTCTGTAGTAACTCTGTAAATAGCTGCTCAACCTAGTTCCAATTGAGGCCTCTGAGTCTTTGCGGTATTTATCTACTGCTTGTTTTATGCGTGCTATATTGTGTGTCAGAGGTTGTGTTCCATCGGGGATGTATACACAACATGTATGGCCACCAACAAGGGCGCATACGCCTCCACTCTTAGCTAAAATTGTGTCTAAAGCAATTCTATTTTGTAATACTACATCTCTCATGGCACCCAATTCTTTTGAGATAATGTTAAAAGAATCAGTGGTACTATTAATGAAAGTGTCAAGTATAGTAGCAAATTTTCTACATTGGTCCCATAGCATGTAGATACCAGCAGGAGGAAATACAACTCCCCAAAAATTTGTCCCAACCACTTTCAAGAACCGTGGACCTTCTGGATCTGTGGTGCCAATTGGTGGGGTGTCTATTGGAAGTATCCCTGGCACAATGACTCCAATATAGCATGTGCCTTCCCATCGGGGGGGCAAGAATTTATATGCTTTGTTGCCACAGATGAAGTAATGACCATCGTGGGCCATTATCCCATTATGCCAATTTCGCAAATTGAACAAGATTTGTCCAAACCTTGTATTTGTGTTTTCTTGTGAAAAGTAAGGAGGTCTTATTTTCTTAGATCCAAAAGATCCTGTGAAATTACAATTGGTATAATCACAGTTTCCCCCATTTTCAATACAGCATACATTGAAACTCATAATACCCAGTGCATTCAGAGTTACTTTAGAGGGTGTCAGTTGGTTGATAGTGGGGTGTCCTGTCCTTTTGGATGATAGATATAGTAGGGAACCAGTTAGTAACAAGGGTACTCTGTATAGGGATTGAATTGTGGGCACAAATCTAGCGCACGTGTGTTCAAATAGGTGGGGTAAACTTATTTTAGTTTCTCGTGAACCCTTTTTGACTGTGTAGTGAGTGGCATGAGAGAATCAGGGGGACATGGGCAATATAAACCATATGGCCGAATAGGAGGGCTATAGGCATCAGTCCAAAATGAAGATTTGAAAAATTTGAATTTGGAGGACAACAGTTCTTTTACAGGAGCTGTCACCAACCTGGATGGGTGATAGGTAGTCAAAGCTTTGGGGTACAGTGTCCATATATTGGGTACGAAAACAATAGGTGCTGGGAGCAAACTGAATTAATTTAAAAATGGGTATTTATAAGGTGGTTTTCTGGGACAATACTCTTGTCAGATTGTAAAAAGGGGCCCAAGAAGAAAAGAAGTTTGGTTTCCAACCTTGGAATCTGTTGCAAAGGGGAGAAAACACTGGTGATCCAAATGAATATGTGGATTGACACCATTGGTGATGTGCTGAATTATAGGGGTCATTGGGTTTGGAAAAAACAAGTGCTTTCTGTTTCTCTGATTGTTAAACAAAATGAGTAAATACGTGGGTCAAGAGAGGCAGGATACCTCTAAAATCCTTTTTTGATTGACAGAGGTTTTGTTGATACGTAAAAGTATTTCATACAATGCTTTGTCAATACCCTCATACCAATCCGTATGCATAGGTGCTCCATACATAGGGATGGCATGAGCCACAGCCTCTGCAAGGGATGCACATAACCAACAGTCAGTAAGGTTGCTGGAATTATGGACCATACGATAAGCCCAAAGTATTTCAAATAGTAATTGTCTCTAAACATGTCATCCTGTGAAAGTTCTGAGCTGCGCCTGCTGCGAAGGTGAAAGGCAGATGTATTTGGAGGACCTGCCAAGGGCATACTGTCAGTCTGTGATGATGGTAAGGTCTGGTGCCTGTTAAAAACATCATAAAAAGTTCAGGATGAATGACATTGTTATGACAATCCACAATTGGAGCAATACATTTGTGGGCTAGGAATGTCTCTTTAAAGCGCCTTGTTGCTTCCATGGCTTGTGCAACCAGTCCGTTGATTTGCTTCAGCTGAGACGGAACTAGATGGCTGCAGGTGATGATAGGGCATACAATACCACTTCACTTGATGATGAAGCTGGTACGGCCACGCGACCCGAAAAGCAGGAACGATAGGGCTGGAACTGTCGATGCGAGGGGGGGTCCCACAACGAATCAGCTGTCAGTCTCATGTTCCTTGCGGCGGGGTCGTAGGTTGTATCTGGGAAGCGGCGCAGAAGCAGTAGTAAGGTCTTTGTTGAGCTGAGATGATGTGTTGGTACTCACAGGAGAAGCAGGGCTGCCGACCGGGATGGCAGGGTCGGTCGGATCAGTTGGAACAGTGGTTGTTGTGATCTTTACTTCAGAAACAGGCACAGCCTTTGAGGCAGCTGGAGGGCCCGAAGGTGTTTCTGCAGGCACAGCGACCTTTTTGCAGTGTGAGGCATGGACCCAAGAAGAATAGCCCGCGCAGCGAACGGCTGTGTTGGTTGTCAGCAGGATCTGAAATGGGCCTTTCCACCGGGGTTGGAGGCAGTTCTTGCGTTGGAAAGACTTTATGCACACCCAATCACCAACTTGGAAGGGATGGACATGGCTTGTCTGGACACTGAGGGAGGGCATCAGCAACCTGAGAATGAAAATCTGAGATACAGGCAATAAGGGCTTTGCAGTATTCCATCATGGTGTCATCTAACACATGAATATCAGAGGGGGAGATCATGACAGGGGGTGAGGATGGCATCCTCATAGGCCTTCCTGTGATAATCTCATGGGGTGATAGATTGTGTTTCTGTTGGGGGGTTGAGCGGATGGACATGAGAGCAATGTTAAGAGCATCTGGCCACTGGAGGCCAGTTTCAGCACAAATTTTTGAGATCTTATTTTTCAAAGTATAGTTGTATCTCTCACATTTTCCTGAACTCTGGGGGTGATATGCACAATGAAGGCTTTGTCGGATTTGGAGGGCCTTACACACTTCCGCGATGACCTGGTTACAGAAGTGGCGGCCTAAATCTGACCCCAAAATGAGGGGCAGGCCAACCCGGGGGATCAGGTCCTTGAGTAGCTTTTTCGCTACCATGACTGCGTCTGCACGCGCACAAGGGTATGCCTCTATCCATCCGGAAAAGAGGTCAAATATAACCAAAACATATTCATATGTAGCACATTTGGGCATCTGTATAAAATCCATTTGGATGTGTACAAAAGGTCCCCAAGGAGCTGGAAAAGCGGCTTTTGTGACCTGGGCCGGTCTTCCAGCATTGTGTTGTAAACAAATAGAACAGGTTGAAATAATCTGGCGAGCGGCTGGCCCCAAGCCTGGGGCAAACCATGTCTTAGAAATACTTGAGGTAATTCCAGCGCGTCCAAATTGACTAGGGCGATGCTGGAGGCGAACTAGTTATGTCAACAATGAATGTGGGCGACAGGTCGTCCTGAGGGACATCGCCACACTCCACTGGAGTCTTGTAAACAACCAGCTTCTATCCAAACTTTTTTTTTCAGATTGAGAAGCTTGTTGATAATGTTCAAGGAGATTTGTAACATCGACAGGTTTCAATTTGGTTTTGGACAATGCTAACAATTGAACAACTTTGCCCGGTGCCTCAAGGGCAGATCTTTTTGCGGCATTGTCTGCTAGAGCATTTCCAACAGCAATTTCATCCATGTGAGTGCTCTGATGAGCCATACATTTCACAATGGCTAGTTGTGAGGGTAAAGAGACAGCATCTAAGAGTGCGGCTACAAATTTAGCATTTTTTATGGGGGTTCCATGTGAAGTCAGGAATCCCCGTTGTTTCCATAATTGTCCAAAATCATGAGCAATGCCAAATGCATAGCGTGAATCAGTGTAAATGGTAGCCGTTTTGCCAGCAGCTAAGTGGCAGGCTGCTGTCAAGGCGACAAGCTCAGCTACCTGAGCAGAGCGGACTCCAGGTAGTGAGCCAGAGTCTAGAACATCATATAGAGAGCAGACAGCGTATCCACAGACTAAGTCACCAGTCCCTGTTCTGTAACAGGAACCATCACAAAACAAAACAAGATCTGGGTTAGTTAGAGGAACATCACAGAGGTCAGCACGTGGTTTAGATAGAGACGCACACACAGTTCACAGTCATGTGACTCACCATCTGCAGGAGTAGGAAGAAGAGAGGCTGGGTTTAGCGGCGGACAGCGTTTGAGTGTAATGTTAGAGGACATTAATAAGGCTTCATATTTTGTTATTCGAGCTCCAGAGAGATATTGAGAAGAGTTTCTTGTTAGAAGTGTGGCTACAGCATGGGGTGCTGTCACAATAGGGGAATGTCCCAAAACTATTGCTGGCAGATGATTCAAACCAGTCTGGCTGCTGCAGCAACAGCTTTCAGACATGGTGGGAAACCAGTAGCTACTGGGTCCAAGGCAGCTGAAAAATAAGCAACTGGCCTTGGGGCTGGATCCATGGGTCTGCGTCAGAACGCCTTGGGCAAAATTGTCGCGTTCATGACAGAATAATGTAAAAGGTTTGGTGTAATCAGGGAGCCCCAGGGCTGGTGTGGAAGTCAGGGCTCTCTTAATGGAAGAGAATGCTTCTTCTGCTTCCTGTGTCCATAGTATGGGCTCTGGAATATCTTGGCGGATAAGCAGTTAAAGGGGGATATGTTAGGGCAGAAAATTTGCAATCCACTGTCTGCAAAAATTAGCCATTCCTAAGAATGCAACGCATTTGCTTATGAGTTGTGGGTTTTGGGCATTTGAGAATCGCCTCAACTCTAGAAGGTAGAAGTGAGCGAGACCCAGCAGAGATTGAATTTCCCAGATATGTGACCTGGTTTCGACAAAGCAGCAGCTTGGATCGATTAGCTTTGTATCCTTTTTCGGCTAGAAGGGCAGAAAGGACCAAAGAATCTTGAAGGCTTTGCTTCTGCTGACTTAGAAGCCAATAGTAGGTCATCTACATAAGTTATTAACGTAGAGCCTCCTGGGAATTCAATGTCCGCCAAGTCGCGTCGGATGGCTTGCGCAAAGATGCTGGGGCTCTCGGAGAAACCTTGTGGAATTTCTCGCCAGGTTAGATGGACCCCATCAAACTCAAAGGAAAAAAAGAGGCTGGCTGTCGGGGTGTATAGGAATGGTAAAAAAGGCATTTGACAAATCTATAACAGTAAAATACTGAGCATCAGGAGGAATGTTAGATAAAATAATTGCTGGATTGGGAACTATGGGGTAGGAGGGGATCACTGCTTTGTTCAGGTATCTTAAATCCTGTACAAAACGCCAATGGGTTTCCCCAGAAGCGGTACGTTTTGGGACAGGTAAGATAGGAGTATTGCATGGGCTGCGTGTTGGAACAAGAATTCCTTGTTCTACTAGGGCTTTTTATAACAGGTCTAATTCCTTCAATGGCATCTTTTGAAAGCGGGTATTGTGGGATTCTAGGCAATGGCTTTGTGGGATCCAGCTGGACTTTAATTGGTGAGGCAGATTTGACTAGGCCCACATCATTAGCATGTGAGGCCCAAAGTGTATCTGGGGCTTGTGCTAAAAGGTGGGTTCGCTGGCCATCCAAATCATCTGTTGTGGGGTAGGAGGATTTTCATCTAAGGTTGAGATGTGAAGCAAAGCCAGGACCTCTGGTTCCATCTGTTTAAGGAATTCCAAATAAATACCATCAGGCTGGCAGTAAATTACACATTGGAGTTTGCAAAGTAGGTCTCGGCCTAATAAATTAACTGGAGAGCATGGGCTTAAAAGGGAAAAGGCGTGTTCAGTAGACAGTGGGCCTATTTTAACAGGTAAAGGGGAGGATACTGGGTGTGGTACTACCTGATTAGAGATGCCCACAGCATTTATAATTTTTTTTAGATTTGGGCAAGTGTGGGTAATCCTCTGATTTGATAGTAGATTTTGCTGCCCCTGTATCTACAAGAAAAGGAACTTCAGCATTTCCAACTTTACAAGTGACAATAGGTTCAGAAGCTGACAGAGGAACTATGAGAGGATTGGATGAAATTGCAGGCACCGGGCTATCCTAAAAGATGAGTTCCTGAGGAGTGTTGTCAGTTGTCTCAGGAAGTGAGGCATATTGTCCGGCTCTTTGTATAGGATATCGCCGGTGAGGGCCATTGGAATCTTGTCTATGGGAGTAATCAGCTCTACGTGGTAGAGTGTCTCTAGTTTGGGGAAGAGGGGGGGTTGGAACATCTGCTTGTGTTGATTTGTATGGGCAGGCTGCCACTAGGTGTCCCTTTTCTCTGCAAAATTTACAGGATTGCTGGGGGGGGGAGGGCCCTGGAGGTGGAGGGAGAGGACGATTATGATATGGACGGGGTGAAAAAGGTCGTGGTCTAGGAGCCGGGGGTTGCTCTAGAGCACGAAGCTGCAAAGCCATCAGTTTGGCTTCTGCTTCTGTCTTTGTTTTTGCAAATGAGGAGGCAAAATGATCTGCCACCTCTATAATTTCTACAGGGCTTTTTCGCCTTCCAGCCAACCACATTTGACTGGATGGATGTTGATATTTTTGGTAACAGACCTTGAACGTAAAAAAGTGACTACTGCATCTTTGGCGCTTTCAAAAGGGTTTTGGATCCCAGAATGTTGTTCAAAAGCCGTTTCTGAGACGGTCCATGTATTCAGCAGGTTTTCTGATTCCTTTTGTTTACAAGCACGGATCTTAACCCAGTCAGGCTTTTTAGGACATACGACTGGAATGGCTGTTATTAAGCGTTGCCGCTTATCAGGGAGCTCAGAGGGGGAAGGTTCAGCTGAAGGCCATTCAGCTTCTTGTTTAAGTCTTTCCCACACCTCTTTAGGACATACAGCTCGCATCAGCTGCTGCAAATCTACCCAGTTAGGGTTATAGGCTTCAATTAATGATTGTAATTCCTCTTGGAATTTTAATGGATCTGAGCGGATGCTGGGGAAATTTTGAGCCATTGTTCGAATTTCAGTTTGTGACCATGGGACATGGATATTAATAATTTTCGGCCTTTCAGTTCCATCCTCCAATCGTTCTACAGAACCTGGCATTGCCCTTAAAGGGAAGAGACCACTGCTGTTCCGGTCCAGATCAAGCTTACGTCTGGAGGGTGCACAAATTTCCATACCATTGGGGGTGGAGGTAGGTGGTGGTCTATGTCGGAGCTGCCGTATATTGGTTCTGAGGTCAAGTGCCGAAATAAGTTCTGACTGTGTTGGAGACACAGGGAGTGTGGAGGAGCAGGCTGCACTCTGATTGAGTATTGTTTGATTTGTTTCCATAATTTCTCGAAGGAGAGCATCACAGCGGTCAATTGCTGACATGAGGTCTGACTGTGCTGGGGACACAGGGAGTGTGGAAGAGGAGGCCGCAGCCTGAGTGGGTTTTGTTGGGTCTGTTTCTTTAATATTTCGAAGGGTGGACTCATAGCGGTCAAGTTTTGGCTATGAACTGAGAGGAATCAGCAATCACCTGAGCAGTATTTGGTGACATAGAGTCCTGAAGGGAAAGGGAAGGGGGGTCAGAGAGGGGGAGGGCACAGGAGTTGTTACCGCACCTGCAGGGGCTGTGGAGGGTGGGGACATATGAGTGGCAGCTGTTGGTGGTGCCTGTATTGGCTGCAAAGTTTGTGCTAAGGTAGAAGGTGGGGGCTGTTGTGGTGAAACATAAGGGGGAGGGGGGCACTGTAGGGCTTGGTGCTGGGCCAGGAGGGGCTGATGGCCTGCTTGGTCGGCAAGGGATATCTAATAAGAGGTTCCCATCATCTTCAGTGGGAGGGGGCACTGTCACCTGTGGATATAATTCAGTAGGCATTTGAGAAATTTTGCTTCTTTAGTGCAGCAAATGGATTGTTCAGCTTTTATTTTTGATGCTTTCAGAGATTGGTGTGGGATTCCCTATGTCTTTTCTCCATTCTGTAAACCATATGATAAAGGTTGGCCAGTGGCCTGACTCCAAATGGCCCCCCTTCCGTTCCAGACAGGTTTTTAAGTAATCTACCTTATGTTTATCAAAGCTTCCACAAAGCGGGAATCTTAACTTGGGTTCCTTGGCAGTAAGCACGTGCCATTCTTCCAGATAACGGCAGGCTTTTGGACCGTGAGTGGCGTAAACGTACCACGCCGGTGTTCCCTTGTCAGGTGTTCTGGCTTGCTTAGAAGAGAGTTGTCCCATATTTTAACCAGCTTGCCTGAAATTAAAGCAGAGCATCAATGAATCTATGAGGGTCATAAGGGACCTTCATCTTTTGCATAAGGAGTCTTTATCTTTTGCAGAGAAAGGAGTTGAATTGCATTGTGGAAGGGTCTCACACCTTGTTGGAGAATTCACATCTTTCCTGATGCAAGGATTGTCGCATCAGGAAATTGTTGCATGTTATTTTATCTAACATTGTCTTGTAAAATCCTGTCTGCTTGTATACTTGACTTCTGGTTCGGGCCTTAATTAAACACTCTGCAACAGAAGCGGCAAGAGTCCTTGACTCTCTGATAAGGAGGGGCTTCAGAGGAAAAGGGTGGGGGCCTTTTCTTTTAAAAATTGAGCATTTAGCAGTACAGAATAAGGCAGACACTTAATTTGTTCTGAACGGGGAATACGATAACTGATTCTGCCCCACAACTTAAATTGTTGCTAAGTGGAATGTTTTGAAAGTAACACAAGCAGAAAATGTTTTGGAAATACAAGCTGTTATTATTTACCATATTAGACAGTCAAACCTCGCCTTTAAATGTGTCGTTGGTCTGTTATTTTGCATCTAGCTTACGGAACTATAAACCTTTATTGTGTTATTTTGTTGTTGAGAGTTTTGCTCAGCAGTTACAAATTTGAGACCGTGGTTTACTTTGTTGAGTCTATGCCTCTCATGTTTTAGATCTCCTCTTTTCCTCCCTCCTTTCACTTCTGCCTTTCAGTCTGAAACATACCAGGACAAATGCTTTTCAGCTTTTATTTACTTTTCATTTCAAGACCTTAGTATCAGAATATAGTTCAAGGAATCTTACAAAATCCTCCCAAAACATTTCATGTTAACGGCGTGAGGCCCTCTTTTTACATTCCAAAGAGCATTATTTGTGCAATAGGGCAATTAGACAACAGCAAGTAAAAATGAGTGTGTGTGGGGGGGACGGATTCACCTATTTTGTTCTTCTTTTACCGGGTAAGCTCAGTAAAACAACAGGGGGGGTGATTCTGTGAGCACCAATTCATTATGCTTTACTAATGTGATTTCTTAATAATTTTGGGTAACTTTTCGATTGGAAACAATACAGAAATGATACAATAGTGAAACATAGACTAATGGTGTTATACGCAACCAAGTTCTTATGATCTAAACAACATTCGGAAAGAGAAATACGGGAGGAAAGAAAGTTATTTAATAAACATTCAACAAGCCATAACAATAACACTTCTCCGTATCTGCAGCTTGGTCCTTTACCTAATGTAAAGATACATTAAGTAGATTAATGTTTGTGAGAAATAAATGATATGTATTATGTCTGAACTGGGCATATTTAACTGTGATCCTAAACAAACAGGCAAGCAATGGCGATTTACCCGATATGACGGCCGGAGGTGTCTTTCGAGTGATTAAAATGAGTTGTTAGATTAAGATGTACTTATTTCTCATCTGTCTTACTTTAATTGTATATATATATATAACATATCTATTCCCCAGTTTTCAAACCACTATGAAAAGATAGCTAGCACAGAGAAAGCTGTGTACTTTGTCAGCACGATCCGAAACAGATCTTTTTCACATTGCACAGTGAAAGCAAGATTTATACTTTAAAATTTTTCTGAAGCCTAATTTCTGAAACCTTATTTGAAACACACACAAAAACAGGGTATTTAAAGTACCATTTTCTTTTAAACTACCATTTTCTTTTAGCAGTCAGAGGAAGTTTGTCTCAGAATATAAACAAGGAAATTACAATGGTACCTTGCACAAAGAAATCAGTTTGTTCCAAATGAAATTATGTTAACAAATTTTCTTAACTGCAGTCCAAATTTGAGTACACAAATTCACACAAACAAATATATATAATATATTTTTTTGATAATACAACACTGATTGATGGTATAGGATTGGACAATTGATTAAAATTACAGTGAGCTAGCTAAGACAGATTCAAAGACAGAACAAACAGATAAGCAGCAGATAGGATGAAAAGAGTGTTAATTTCAAATTTACTAAATAATATTTTAACTTAACATATTTTCTAAGTGAATTAACATTTTATGGTGGCATTCAGATATGTCTCATGTCTAAACATGAACACATCTGTCTGTGGACACAAAACAGAAACAGGCAGGATGTTTTATATGTCTAATAGAAAAGACTGATTGCTTGCTGCTGTGTCAATCAAGCAATGCTGTTTTCCCCTAAACATTTTTTTTTTGGTCACTTTAAGCAAATTGGAATCTGGTTTGGGATATATATTTTAACAATTCATGGTATCTTGCCAACTTGTCTTCCTACTTAGAAGTTTATCAAAACACAACATTTCTCAATACCATATTTTTTTACTTGAACAGACCCACGGCAACTTTACATATGCCCCCATATTTTTTTTTCTATAAATCGCTCATGATTCTCTCATGCCTTTTCAGCTTTTCTTTATGCAACCTCCCTTTTTTGAAGTACCTCTTTCTATTTATTCATTCATTGTCGTAACCACTTTTTTCCTTTCACATAGGCTTTTTTTTTTCCAGTCTAAGTTCAAATTAGCAACATAGCATTATTGTTAAATATCAAGATCTAATTCGTTACAGTATAATATTTTTATATCATGGATCAGTGTTCATTCAAGAGTTAAGTTTCAGTGGCACCCAATTTTTATTCTATTACAAGGGGCAACACAAATGTTAGACATCACAATACAGATATTTGGAAGACAAAGGACCCCACGGGCGTTTAGACACAACATGAATAGCAGCCTTAGACAACACATATGTATGTGCGCAGATGGAATGAGAGAGTGTTTGGAATAGTTCTAAGTTTAAGTTGTTAGAAGGGAAGAATTCCATAAATCAAACTTTTGTAGTAAAATGATCAATTTGGAGTAAAATAGTCACTGCTAGCCAAAAATCACATTATATTGGTTTGGTGCTGTAAAAATCAGCTAAGCAGGATTATGAAACTCTATGCAGGAACAGGAAGAGAATTCCTGTCCTTAATTACCTAATAAATTGTCACACAGACTTTCCCATTACATTACTTCAATTAACCCCATAACAAAGTAAATTCTCTAACAGCTCTATAAAATGTCCCTAGACTCTTTTCCCATCAAATCTTAGAGCAAGATGTTTATATTCATATATATATGGCTCTGTTTTCCCCGACAGTGGGGTATACCCAAAAGCGTACATCCTATCCTCAATTATTGTTCGCAAAGGACAAAAACTTCTCTTAGTAGGAAGGAGGGTTTTTACAAACAATCTGTAATTTTGTAGGTAATTTCTTTTCAACAGGAAATGGTGACTTTTGCTGAACGGATTATCACAAAAAGACATAAGCTGATTTTGAGGCTCTTAAGAGCAGGTATTTAAAACAAGATCATGGCAAACAGAATTTTTGTAAAGCAAAACAACATCGCCCTTGGGATGGCTGAGAAAATGAGACTACGGTCAGAAAGACAAAATAAATCACACTATCTGCTTAACCGGGGAGCTTGGCTACAACCGTAAATATTTCTATTAGACAGTTTCAGAGGTTTTTGGAGAAAGCTGTTAAGGGGGGAAGGGGTAGCTGGAAAAAAACTGCACCTATGCTTTCCGTTTGAGTTTAATTCCTGGAATTGCCCACGGCTTCCAATAGGAGGCTTATCATAATTAAAAGGCGAAAATGGTCTATATTTATGGTCATTAACACATATGGCTCACGAGGATTTCGTGATCGTCTCTCTGGTTCAGCAGGAGGCTTGATCTTGGGGGGGATCTGTCAAGAGCCTTCTCAAAATGGGCACCTGTGGGGAATCTGAGTGATCTGCATTGGGGCTTTGTGAGGGAATTGCAGTGGGCATTCGTGACCTGTTTGAGCATGGAACGTGGTATGGGGAGGGGGTAGGTGAGCAGGAATATAAAAGGGAAACTGATAGGGAGCGGGGTTTGGTAGGGAGTGGATGATTGCATCGCAGAGCTTCTCCTTCTTCTTATTGGGGCTCGGGGGGGAACCGGGGGAGGTGGGTAGGGAGGAGAAGGAGGACGGGGGTAGTTGTTAACGAAATTGTTAGCAGAGGTTGTTAATGTGGTTTGGTTTCGGGTTGGGGTTGGGAGGGCACATTGAAAGAGAAGGGATCTGTCTCTGGAGAGTTGTCAGCCATGTTCTGGGGTTCAAGAAGACGGTATTATATGTGTCTTCAAGAAGGTTTTCAATGCACTGTTCACACGAGCAGCTTCTGGATGAAAGCAAGGCCAGACAGCACTGTTATCTAGCGTGGGGTTTACCCAAATATATTCTTCCTCCGAGCTGTCTGATAAGCTTTCAATTAGATTGTCAATATCAGCCCCTATTTCTATTTCTTCTGAATCTGATTCGTCAGCAAAGGGAAGGTCAGGAGGCTGCTCAATGGTCAGAAATTCATCGAGTGAGTCTAAATCAAAATCTGCCAGAGTTTCTTCAAAAAGAAAGTCTAGATTTAGGTCTTCACTGAGACAGTCATGAAGAGGTGTCTCATGAGAGTGTCTGTTCAAATTTGGTGTCATTTAGGTATAAAACAGCCAATTAGTGGATGTAGAAGGAATTACTGAGCAAAAGGAGTGTTAAGCAGAAAGTGTTTTGTCAATAGCCAGCTGCTGGTTTAAACAGTATACCTCGATTTAAATGTTCATGGTTTAACAAAACAAATCACTAGGATTTTTTTTTAGTTTTCCTTTCTTGGCACACAGTTTGTTTAACTTTATATGGTACCAGATCAAAGTTTGACCAAATTTCTTTGTAGTCACACAGATTTTCAAATTTTAACCCAATTTTTTTTTTTAGTCACACAGACAGTCAATTCTTGGCACACAGCCAGTTACCGCACACAGCGTAATTACGGCAGTCACATAGACTGTTTACAATGTATATTTACAATATCTATTTACAATAACTATTTACAGATGGTTAAATAACGATTTAAATCGAGGTATTCGCCTGTTCTCTAAAGAAATGAAGGTATTATTATTTTACTTACCACAGCTGAAGTGGAGACACTCAGAGAAGAAGCAGGAAGAAATTGAGGCCTTGAGGTCCTTGTCGGGAGTCTAAAGCAGGCGCACCTCAAAGGGAGGGCAGCCTCTAGAGAACCCCCGTCTCGGCCAATGCACCACTGATAGATTTTGGTGGTTCTCTCAGGAAATTGCCACGCAAGGGATTAGTTCATTCAGTTTATTAGACAGATATAAGGACAGGTACAAGATCACAGAGTTATAGGCAATATATAGTTATAGAAGACAAGTATCACACAAGACAAACAACATACAACCAAGGTATTAGTGGGAGCTCCATCACAGCATAATCTGGGTCATAGACCCGAGACTCTGCTACCTTCTCCCAGAGTGGTCTCCTTTTTATACCTTTCTGTAACCGCAGCTTACGTATTTCGTGCGTATGTCATGCGTAATCATACCTGGTAAGTTATCATAATTCTTGGAAATGGCTTTTGTTTATCCTTTAGTTCGAGATTGTTTTCCCATTGCTTGCGTGTTTTTGCTGTTAACAAAATGGCGCTTTTGGTGCCATAAGATGGTTCCCACACATCTGTGTCGTCTTCGCTTCCCAGTTGGCTCTTATCTCGGTTAACCACAAATATCTGCTACACTCTACAGGCTGGCATCTACGTTTTTTCTATTTTGTGTTTCTGCCAGCATGACCTAATACCCACAGTTGGGTTTAACACTTTATAATAGTTTTCAGCTTTTATTCTCATATTTATTAATTCTATTAATTCTTATCAGCATGATATATTATTCTATTATATATTAAATTAATAAAACTAATTTTGGTGTCTCTCCCCCCACCCCAAGCACAGTGCCCAGGGGAAAACACCCCACTTGTCCTCCCAGTTGCATTCCTGCACACAGTTTATATAGGCAATAACTCCATGAATTGTGGAAGTGGTTTTGGGGGGGGGAATTATCTACTGAAGTAGAAACCTATTATTATAGTTGCTTCTGAATATTCCTGAATGTGAGTGTCATAAAAAGAAAACCTGATTCTTTCTGACCACCTGCACTGAAGTGAGGCCTACAGCTTGCTACACTGAAGCTCTTCATTTACCAGACACAAACCATCTGGATAATACATGAACACATATGTGACATTTGAACTGGAAATAGAGTTATTATTGCGTTGTTGGTGTATTTTTAAAATACAGGATTTGTTAGATGCAAACGTTTGGGAAACAAGTGTTATCAAGTTGCTCACTTATTTGCCCAGTTAGCTCTCACCTGCTTTTCGATAATGACTTGAGGTGCTCTTTTCTCCTGTCATCATTCTACAGTAAGGAAAGGATCCAATTTCATTCTTTCACTGAATCTCAGTACTTCCACCACAACCAGTGATCTCACCTCTTCCAGATGGCCTTTTTGTTGGGGAGAGGGGAACAGGAAAAATAATATTATTAGAGGTCTGAGATTATAAGATTGTAATTATCAAGTTTGTGAAAATCAATTAAAAACATTTTAAAAAACCCCTCTTCCAGAAGCCCTAAGTGCCCTCAAAAGATAATATAAAGGGCTGGGATATACTCTGGAACAGTTTTGTGTGTGTGTGTGTGTGTGTGTGTGTGTGTGTGTGTGTGTGTGTGTGTGTGTGTGTGTGTGTGTGTGTGTGTGAGAGAGAGAGAGAGAGAGAGAGAGAGAGAGAGAGAGACAGAGAGAGAGACAGAGACAGAGACAGAGACAGAGACAGACAGAGATTTTGGCACCACAGATGGCTGAATTGGGAAGACAGGCAGAGGAAATTCACAGTTCTACAAACACTGCATATGGAAGTAGGCTGCTGGATGTTGGCCTGAAATGTTACTTTATATGAGGTACAATTGCCCAGGGGGCTGGAACAGAAACATTCACACTTTCTCTGCTTAGATGTGTCCAATGGACAGATATTTCTGGCAGTGAGGTGGCAGATGAAATTATGACCAATGCTCTTTGCCAGGTCCTACCTAAATCTTCTGGTTCAGAATGGGAAGCATGGTCAGAAGTAATTAGCTTTGAAAACAGTAACAGAGAGTGAGTGAACCATGATATATATTACAAAAGTGGTGTGGGAACATGCTAATGTTTTTTGAAGCAACAGAATCAAGCATTTCAGGTAGCTATTTTACTGCAAGGAAGCAAGCCTTGTCTGGTGGACTGTGGACTGTGATCCAGGTATGAGCATCAAATGGAAGAATTAACAGATGGCTCAAATGAAGAACTCAGTGTGGAATCTGAATTCAGCTACTTTAAAAAACAGCAGCAGCAGCAACAAACATATAATTGTAGATCTGGAAGGGATCCTATGGATTACTGAGGCCAGCTCCTGTCAAGGAGGCACCTGAAAACCCTGAGCTATCAAGCAGTTCTCCTTAACGGATGTGACACTTTGGAATTAACCTCTTATATCAGGGTTTTTTGGGACTTGTGTGAAAAATCAGGGACCTTTCCCGGGACTTCAACAAAAGACAGGAGCAACGGGGGCGGGGGGGGGAAAAAGGGCAAATGCAAAAGGCCAAAGCACAAAAGGGAAAATACTCAACCCCTAGGCAAATCTGGGGGGGAAACCACCCCTTTAAATGGGCCCTTTCCCATCCAGGTTTTTCAGGGGGGCCCCAAATAAAGTGACCTTTTAACTGCTGCCAGGCCGGGGGCCTGAGCCGGGCGAACACCCCCCCCTTCCGGGTCAGGCTAGCCATGACCCCTGAAAAGTTCCCCAAGGGCCATGTAGGAAAACCCCTGACAAAAAGTTACAAAAAGAGATGGGCATGACTTGAAAAAAAAAAATTTCGATTTGTTTTTTAGGGGGGCCTTTTTTCTTTTTCGGGCCCCTTTTACTTTTTTTCGGAAAATTCGCAAAAATTGTCGGTTTTCGTTTTTTTCATTTTTTTTCTTTTGTTGTTAGTACGGGTTTTTTTTGGGGGGGGGGGCGGCTCCTGGAGGCACCTCTGCAATAGCCATATGGAAATTGCATACCGGGTTGTGCAGACAGTGTCTGTGAAGACTAGTGGATCAGGGCACTGAACCCCAGCCATATTTTAGATCCCTTTAACTAAGGCTCTTGCACCACCATGTCCACACAGAAGGGAATTGTACTTGCGTGTA